>JAEUBB010000024.1:95855-166117 GCA_018257885.1 Parmelia sp. 050094
TGAACGGACTGGGCCTGCTGCTGCCATCCATTCGCCGCCGATTGAATGACATTTTGCATGTGTCTCCCTGCTTCCAGCCCCTTGATGTTACCAAAAAAAAGGAGGGGCCAGCACGGGGAAGATACGGAATGGTCGCCCTTGTCGAGCCCATGGTGATATGACCTCCACTGGACTGCGTAGCTGAAGAGATATTCATGTGGCGTAAACATTCTTCTGTATTCTGTATGGCATCTCTCTACATGTTGTCATTGCAGATATCGTACAAAGTACTACCACGCTTCTTGCGAAGCATGTATAAGTCTCATTCAAGTAGCAGAGCGCCAATATGATCGAATCAAAAGACAGAGTCCATGTCCATCGGAACGCTGAGACAGAAAATATGTGAGTCAATAGATACCAACACAGAAAGAGCGCCAGAGTCCCCCAAAACCCTTAGCAACGTGGCTCACGTGGTATATCCCCCTTCATTCCCTTTGCCTTAAACACCGAGCTTCTTGAACCTTAGACCCAATCTGAAATTGAACTCCACTCGCAATGCATATGCACCATGTAGTCCCTCCCCAGTGTCACATGCCATATTCATACACCCATTCTTCTCTTTCCTGTACAATACTTGCCGTAACGTCATCAATCATATCCTGCTATCACGGTTCCACTCGATGTGACGGATCTGGAGTCGCCCTTCGACTCCCCCTCCTCCTCGTGATAGTTCGATTCGGGGCCGATGGTCTTGTGCCAGTCCTCCTTGTCGTAAAGCTCCGCCTAATACTCTCACCCCAAGCACTGTTATCAAAAGTATCCAGCACGTTCTGCCTGTCGACCGCGCTATTGGCTCTACTCCTTCCAGCCACTGGCGAACGATCATCGCCTGCGCCATCGTAACCCCATTGGAATGTACTGTCACCAGAAGGTGACGGCGAATGTCCTAGACTTCTCTGCGGATTTAGCGATGGACTAACATTGCTGCTGTTTTCTGATCGTGAGGGCGAGCCAGAGTCGCCGCGATGCCGGAGACCACTAGTATCAAGTGAAGGACGGCCTCTGGGACTGCCTTCGCTTGGGAAAGGCCCAGGAGTGGTAGGGTCCTGCGGAGAAATGGCGTCCTGGTCGTCGACGAAGATTTCTGGCACAGCGAACTGTGGAATATTGACCATGCGAGCTGAATGGCGAAAATCGAGACGCGATCTAAATTGACGAGACCAGAACATCATGTCAAAGAAGCCTTTGACGACACGACGACGGACCTCCTCTTCGACTCGTTGCAGACGAGCCCGTCGACGGAGGTATTCTTCCAATCGCAAGGACTTGCTGTCCAATATGACGTTGTAATGAGCGAGAATCATGAGACAGGAAGTAAAGTTGACGCCGCGGTCTGGATGGGCGGAGACCATTATTTCCTGAAAGAATATTTCCATGCGATTCCGTCGACGTCTTATATCTACGACGTCAATCTTGCTCAGCTCGTGGTTAAGACGAGCGAGGTCAACGCCGTGTATGACTCCGGGCGGAGGTGTTTCGTTGCCTCTTGTCTTAACAGCGCAGTTCTCGAGGATGCGCTGTACGGATTGTTCACTGCCGGCATAGATGCGCATCTCGAACGCACCTGAAAGCTCTCCAAGCAGTCGAGGGAAGACATCCTTGGAAATCCAACCAGTGCCCTCAGGATCGTATGTAGCCCAAGCCTGTTTAAATCTGCGAAGCTCTTTCCTGTTGATCACAGCTAATCCGCTGCTCCTCTGGTATACGTACGAGAAACTCTCGAAGATTAATGAAACGAACAGACTGACGAAGATGTACATGCTCAGGATGTTCCAAGAGATGAAGAGAGCCCGAGCCCATACCGCGCCGCCGCAATCGCTTTCGTAGAACAAAGGGGAAGGAACGCAGTTAGGATAGGTGATTGTCGCGAAGTCCTCCATGATCTGGTTCCAGCCTTCACCCATACTCATTTTGAAGAGTAGTATAAGAGCTTTAGGGACATTGCGAAAATTGATGTTTCCGTTCTCTTGTCCGCCGAATCTGGTAAGACCAAAGGTCTGCGTCAGGGCGATTGCATACACTAGGAATAGCACGAACCAAGTCGCCAGTAGATTGCCAATGGCCGATAAAGAAGCAGCCGCTGTCTTAAAAAGCTGGTCAAGCTGGTTGTTGCGTGGAATAAGCAGTAGCGCAATTGATACCAAGAATAGCTTGTGGAGCTGAGTGTAGGTGTTGTCATTGTATTTGGAGAGGTCAAGAAGTGTCGTAATGACAGTACCGGTGATGGAGAGAATCGAGTAGAGGTCCCACGAGCTTCTCCTGAATCGTTTCCACGTCAGACCGACGATGCGTACAATGACATTAGCTATATACACCACGGTGAAGGCCAAGAAAATGTAGTCTAGCATGGTTAGGCGATATTCAGTCTAATGTCCGGAAATACTCAATACGTACCTCTCGAATGCTGCCACCACCGAGGCTCAGGGTAAAACTCCGTGACTAGCAAAATAAGGTGGAGAAACAGGATCGTGGTAAGTAATCTTTGCCACCTGCCATGTTTCTTGACTGCGATTCTGTAGCACCAGCCTCTAAAGCCAGATTCTGACTTACTCGATGGGCGCTTTGATGGTGAAATCTGCCGTAGGAGCTTTCGCAATTCCAGCCACGACCGCTGATCGGCTGTCAAAAATGCGACTCCAGTCTGTTCCGTGTAGTTGCGCATAAACACAGAGACGAACAGAGTCAGAACGAAGACGGCCCCCAGGAGATTAAAGGCGATGAAGAATACGGCATTGCCCTGGGACTTATAATATTGGTTTGCGGATACCCCATGACCGCCCGAGGACATCGCGGTCCACATCACATCTGTCCATCCCTCTTGGGACACAATTTGGAAGAGGATGCTGAGCGAGCTTCCGAAGTTGTCGAAACTGTAGTATGGGTTCGCACTTTGTCTCGGTCCCAGCACATTCCAATTGAAAGGTGTGCTATTATATTCGCCGACGCAATCATAAAGGTCATTAATGGTGTTATCGTTACACGATCGCATCCGCCCGTTGAAGAGGTTCAGGCCGTAGATAGCGAAGGGGAAAAGCAAGCTTAGGGACACAAAAGCGGCCTAGACAACCCTTAGTGCCTCTCTCTGGTTCAATGAGCTATCAACCTTCACTTACAGATATGACCTTCCAAATCCCCAAGACGATCACGGAATGGAACGTGTCTCTTGCGCTATCGCTCACATTTAGCAGCCTCAAAGCCCTGAGAGCTTTAAAAGCTCCGACAGCGCGTGAAACAGCGCCATCAGAGTAGAGTGAAGTGATGACATTGATCCAAAGCGTGATCAGGACAAGGCCGTCGATAAGACCCCACGAGCCTCGGAAGTAAGCATTAGGTGTCCAAAAGAACCCATCGGCAATTACCTTGATGAGGGCTTCGAGAGTGAACACACATGCAAATCCCATATCAGTCCAGACGAACCAATTTCTTGGGGTGTAGTAGCCAAGTTTAAGGAAGTACTCTCGTTGGTATAGCGGTGTTGAAACGCAAGCCAGGAGAACCATGGCCACGATAGCAGCATAGATGAATGCGGAGAAGGCATACCAAACCGGTTTAACTGGATCAACACCTTCGATCCGTTGGCTGCCCCTACCAGGTCCAACAATACCCTGACATAATCTGCGTATAAAATTGCCAGGACTGAAGATGAAAAGAGATACGTTGTATCTCGGGTGTCGTTGCAGATACTGACGCTGAGCTCGCTTTCTTTGTTCGGTTGCCGAGACAACCTCCCTTGCTCTTGTACGTATATCAACCTCGTCCCCTCTGGAGAATTGCAAGCGAGAGTAGAAAGGATTTGGCTCCCGATCGCCCAACACCTTGAGAAGCTTACCCCACATGACCGAGAGTAGCCCAGGTTTGACGTCCCCTACGGGACGGCCAGTGATAGGGTCGTCGTCTTCGTGTAGCTCCTCCATAGGCTCCATATGCTCGTCGAGAAAATCTCGAAACACGGCCTCCTGAAGCAGCATTTCCATGGTGGCGGGACCGAAGTCAAGAGGATCCCTGTGCCGACTCGCGTCTCGACCAAGCTTGAAAATAGTCGACAACGACAAATTACCTTGGGACGTGCTGCCAAGCTCTTTTTGTTGGAGAAAAGCTTTGACTTGTTGCAAGCGCTTTTCGTCTTCCGAGACGTCAAAATTCTCCTGGATGACCGCGATAAACATATTCAAGACGACGAAATTTGCTAAGATGAACCACGAGATAAAGAACATGGCGCCTATCCAAGCTTGATTCCAGATCAGCTCATACCGCGTTGAGTTGTATAGGAGTATAGTCCAATTCTCGCTCGAAAGGACTTGATACATGCCGATAAAGCCGTTGTAAATGTCTGAGAATGTTATGTGAATCTGATCGCCGCCGTTTTCGTCGGAATCAGGGAATTGACCACGGAACATTTGAACGGCAAAAATTGCGGTAAGGAAGGTTATGAGGAACACGAATACAATAAGATTCAATAGGCCAGAGACATTGCCTAGGACCTTCTTGATGAGTTCGCGCGTGAGCGAGACCGCAAGGACCACGCGATAGATTCGTATGATTTGAAAGAATGTGAACCAGTTGTATGCCTCGCCCGAGTTGTGAATATGCGGAATCTGGATAACGGCAGTGATGATGGCGAGGCCCAAGTCGATCCAGTTACGTTGACTTTTGTGAAAGTTCCTCCAGTCAGCAATAAAACGCAGAAAGATTTCAAACACCAAGACACAGGCAACAGTAGTCTCCGTGTCATCGATGAATAATCTACGGCTTTCGCTCATGTCGGAACTTCGGAGGCACATTACGAATAGGTCGAAAAGAATGATCACAATCCACAGCCAAGATGTCCTGTCATATGCACGCTTCAGCCCACTTATTCTTGGAACTTCTTCTTCCTCTTCAATAAAGCGATCCTGCTCGTCAACTGTGAATGCACTTGTCTTGCTTTCCTCCCGAATGACCTGAAATGACGATGTTATGACAGCGACGAGCAAGTTCATGAGCCACAGACTCATAACAACGATTCCAAATGCAAAGAATAGAGCCCCGGCAAGGAAGTCGGAATCAGTACAGTAATAGAGGAGATCCGAGAAAGTATTCGCGCTCATGACCACGAAGACCAGCTCTAGAGAGTGGAATATGTTGTCAAAGCTGACCGTTCCGTTGTAAGGACCAGTACCTTCCACACAGAGTGAGTTCTGGGGGCAAAGATAGCCTTTGTGCTTCTCGGTTCCATTTTGTGTAAGACTTGTTTTAAGCCATGGCATCGCCGATCCGTTAGTAGGGCTTATATATCCCCCACAGAATTGGACTACGTTGGTCGGATCATTCATATTATAGCTACTGGCGTTATTCTTTTGGGTGGCAGGATTGAGAAGGACATCAGTTGCGTTCGGATACCAGACGCAAGTGCGTTTGAGCGAAGACTTGAAAGCCTGGACCCCAATGATAGCGAAAAGAAGCCAAAAGAAGCCGATCAGAAAAGCAACATTGACCAGCATGGGCGCTGCTTTCTTCAGGCTTCTCAAGATCACCTGAGACAGATTAAGTCACTACGATCCAGCAGAATGTTGGGGAATCAAGGACTTACCGATGTACCGCTAGTAAGCCCAAGAAGCCTCAGGATGCGCAGACAACTGAGCATCCGGAACAGGAACAAGTGACGGTTGCCCTCCACCATAATCAAAGAAAGGACAAACATGATCCAGAACGATACGACGGCCACAAAATCCAAACGGTTGAATCCGTGGCGGAGGAACGCTCGTCGAGCCAATCGAACCCTTTGCTGTTGACGTGAGTGGCCTGGTTGGTCGAGATGCAGTTGCGCCCCTGTAAACGAGCGGAGAATGGACGGCTGTTGTTCAGCTTCCTTCGCCCCGTCCTTTGTCGTCGTATGTCTTTGAGGTGCAAAGAAGGTCCGAACCCTGTCACTGAGAGCTGCCCTCAAGCCACGTGCGATATCAAGAGTACTGTACTCATCGGCATTCTTTATCAAACCAGAAACGATGATTCGTGCTATTATCTCTAGGGTATAGATAGAGAATAGGGCAAGAAGGGCAAAATTGATCCATGAAGCCTGCCACACCTTGGGCGTCTCATTAAATTTGATAGGTTTCGCAGAATCAACAGCCAAGAGTATGGTCTGTGCGACAATAAGAATCAATATCACGGGCTCAGTGGTTGGATGCACAAGCATCTCGCAGAGCTTCAGTCGGATCCAATTGTCCGGAGAAAAGATGCAGAGAGAGTTGCCCTTGAGCGGGTTTGGGTGCGGCTGAAAGGGTTCGTTGTCTGATGCCAATGGTCGAGCTTTCTCTGGAGGAGGACTTGATCTTTCATCATGAGCGTAGTCTTGCATAGCTGGAAAGGTTGGCGGTTCCTCCATCCGAGCCTCCCTGATGGAACGCTCTCGACGCAAGCTGTTTTCTATAGTGTCCGGCTCGTTGCTGAGATTGACGACTCGCTGAGATGCTTTTCTCAAGATTGTTCCAGCTCTTGATAGAGGATTAGATGCTGCTGATACACTGAGAGATCTGGTGCTCATGGTCGAGACAGGTCTCCCAATTCCAGCCTCCATGTGCGGCAAATCATCCCCGAGTCGAGAGCCTGGCCTGCTGTGACCTACACTGGGCGGTGGTGCACGGAGGCCTGATCCAGGCGCTTTCGCTCCAGCAATAGGCTGCAGGAACCTCGAGTCTGTTAGGGGTGTCCTATCGCTGTCTGATGGGGAAAAGTAGGGATCCTGATCAGCCTCATCAATCGGATGAGGTGTAGGTAACGAGTACGGGGATACCGCATCATTTTCCGTTATCACGTTCAACGTGCTTATCCTCTTCCCAGGTGGTGGCCTAGAGGGCCCCGGAGGCTCGAAGCTTAGACCAACGGATCCCATGGCCGCCTGGAAACTTTCTGCATTGACCGGTGAAACCTCTCCATCTTCGTAAGGTATGGGCGGTTGATGGGCGTTCCTAGGTGTCGTGACATGAGGCAGGCCAGAGTTCTCGCCTACAGGAGCTGGTGGAGACCCCTCGTTGACCCGTTCGTAGGCTGTATTGACCCTCCCACTGAAAGTTTGACGATGGCCCAGCAGTGACCGGGTCCTTCTCCTTGAGCTCCTGCCTGGGCTCCATCCTTCATTGCTATCAGGCGTTCGTGACAGATCCTGCAATGGTATCGATTGGCGCCTTTGGTCGTTGTGGGGGGAAGAGCGTTCTGATGCCATGACAGGGACTAAATCAGGGGAATAGAGCGTGGAGGCCTCTTCCCCCCATGCTCAGACTTTCTGTTATGCCTCTCATCTAGTCCAGCTTGTGTACAATTCGCTCTGGCGCAATCAGTGTAGTAATTGTGTGAATGTTGTGATAGCCTCCAAGCTTGGCGAGGGGGAAAGTGGAAGAGGGGGTCAAGGGAGGACTGGGGGAAGGATGTTGCGATTGATGGTTTGGTAGCGAGCGTGTGGAGATGGCCGTCAATACTTTCGAAGACTTTCGTAGGTGGTGCTTACGGAGAGTTTGGAAGTTGCAGATGCTGGAATTTTAGCGTCCGCAGTCAAGAGCCCGACGCCTCATCAAAACGCCTTTCAAACGTTTCGTAGTGCAGTATGCATGCAATGTACTATAAATAGTCTCTACAGTCTCTACTTCCTTTAAATACACGTACATTTCAGCTCACTGACTGAACTCCTTCTCCTTCTTGCAGAGCCTAGAAATCGCTATTATAAATGCCAACTGCGGGAATGCCCGATTTCTTTGGTAGAGTACAGTATCCCCCAGCGCCTTTCCAGGTGCAGTATAGATAGATACACAAGCTCTCAAATTTTGTCGGCCCCTTCCAAGCATCATCCCAAAATACCAATATCGTCGTGAGAGGCACTATTATACATTAAATACCAATGCGTTGACGACGTGACCCTCGCGCCAACCCTGTGCTTGCAAAGTCTCCCCATCTTTGAGGATCTTGCCCATATATGCGATCTTCACTTTTTCGTTCCCCATCATCTATTCGAAATGTCAGCATATGTGCTCTGTTGCGAGACGCCAGACTTCCTCCTTACATTAGCCTCCTCCTGGACCCGTCTCACTAATATCCTTACGACCTGATCTTTGCCTAGTGGTATGACAACGTCTGGCCCTCCTCTATCACTAAGCCTAGCTTTTACTTTGATAATATCGCCCGTTTTAAGGACTGACTTGCCCTTCTCTTCTCTTTTCCTTTCAATCGCTTCATCGTCATCTGTTCCCTCGTTGGAAACATCTCCTTTCTTAATCTCCTCCTGCTGATCCAACACGACGTTTGTAGGATCGCTAATCACATGCTCTGGCATCTGATATAGATTCCCTGCCTCGTCATATGCGCCATTCTTGAGATCGCCAGTGGGTACCGTAATGGCTGCAGCGTCCAGAATGCTCTGTGCTGTAGTGATGTCGCCATCCGCCAAAAGCCCTACCACGACCTTCAATGATGCCCATATCTCTGCATGGCCCGTAACCCTCGTTTCGAAAAACTCTTGCCTTTCTCTGTCCAATTGCGACCGATTCCATTGCTTCTTCGCCGTCCATATGTGGGGTCGTAATGGTGCATTGAATTGTTCCCCTAAAGCTAGGTTTCTCCGCGTCCGGCTTCGCTGTGATATCTCGGGGGCCTGAGATGAAGTGCGTGGACTGGAGGTGCCGGGCACTTGCTGTGTGGGGGCCGAAGTGATGGCACGTGAGGAGGAGTCGCCGTGTGCATTGGAGGTCGAGTAAGGGGATGATTCCTCTTCATCGCGGGCAGTGGAATGACAACAACCCTGCCAGCCGCGTGATTAGCTAGCATAGTCTCGTATTTCAGATTGGCTGATTGCTTCCGTACGAGGCTGCAAGGGAGGGGGGCGACTTACCATTGCTCATAATGCAGCAGGATTTACACCCCTCGAGGATTGATGCACTCGATGATGGAGATAAACGAGTGACAACAATGCCATGAGCAAAAGTAAGCCGGTGCTTAATGTTGAGAGACAGAGGAGAATGATTGATGTTGATGCAACTAAGTGGTGATTCGTACTGTTCACACGATTAATCCTGCTAGTCCCTAGACAGAAGTGGCGTCTCCAAAGTGGTAGTAGGTGGCTCGGTGGCACTGTGGCTGAAAGGTACCTGCAGTACTGCACCACTGGGCTCTTTTTGAGATGTAACATCGCTGGACAACTTCCTTACTATATACAGGTGCGAAAAGTATTTGAGACAGTTCTCGGGTCTGAATCTAGTTCCACTGTTGCTACTGCCACAGAGAATAATTTGGCTCTACTTTACCTGCCCAATGACTGCGCTACGATGGGGCCTCGTGAGACACAAACCAGTAGTCTCTGACACCAGTTCCCTGCCTTTTTCACATCCTACCAGACAACCAGCGTTTCCACTTTTGAACCTCTTTCCCTTCTCCTCAGCCAATACTCACTCAGTGTTCAAGGGCATTCCAATATCCATCGTTCAACCATCAGCATCCACCCAAATCGACACTCCCTTTTTATCACGTCTCATCCCTTCAGTAGCGTTGACTTTTAAGCTCTTCTGGAAATGCGTGTCAAAGACTCTGAACTGGGGGCTAATCCACGATCCCTTCACAAGAGGGAAGATGATATATCGAACACTATGCCGGCTGAGCGGCGCCAAATGTACAGTGACATTTTTAGGCCCACTGAATGCGAACTCCTCGCTGATATCCATGGTCAACAGGAATGGAAGCGCGTACATTGAAGGATTTTCTATGACATAATCGAGATACATCGCTCCTGGTGGTTCATTTCCATTTTTGGCGGATGCTAGTACTCGAGGCTCGCCGAATGGCATGACGAGCTCCGGCATGGCAAGGTAAGTGACTGATGGAGGGCCTTGGAAACCGTCTTTATGCCACTTGACTTCCAATCGAAGATCCAGGAACGTAGATCGGCGGTCTTCCAGGTCTAATTTCTGGGCAACGATGACGAAGTCGTGCACCTGTAGATCGTTGGGCGAAATGGTGGACTCTGCAACAGCATTTCCAGAAACCGAAGAAATGCTGCAAATCCCTTTTTCGTGGATTTCGACTACCTGTGGTTCAACACTCTCAATCACCAAAGGAACATCAGCCAAAGACGTTATCCTTGAAGTCAAAGACCATCGTTGAGTCAATCCGTGCGCGACCTCCGGTTCGCCCGCTTCACTGTTGGAAATCATATCAAGGTCGTCAGCGTCAAAATAACTCGGCCACGGTTCCGAATGAATCATAGGCAAGAAGCTGTGATTCGCCTCGAATGGCATCACAACAGCGAATTTCGTCGAGAAGCTTTTTATAATTGGTGTCTCTGGATCGGAAACAATGTGATATCGCGCTTTGACCTCGAGAGAATAGTTGGCTGCGATTGGTGACCCTTGGATGTGCAGTGTATATTTTCGATTTGCCATTGGAGATAAATGACCTATTCTTTTTGAAGGTGAATCGACATTGCTGAAACCCAGCGGGTTCTCTGCGAGAACGTCTCTGGAGTCCTCTTTTCCATCCAAAGCCCATCTCAAGGTCGGTATTATTCCTGAAGGCGCTAGAAGTCGCGCGTCAATGCTAACGTTGGTCCCTTCTTCCTCTTCATTCGTTATTTTCATCACTATAGATATGTCCTCGTCAGTAAAGTAATTCGGTGTGGCACCATGAGCTTCAATCTGCATTTTTGGCGGCTTGGGCATTATTTTTACGACGCTGCTTCCTCTAGCTTTGGCTTTCGTCGGCGATAAGCCTGATGGACTCTTAATCCAGATATTTTCTTTGTGCATTTGCTCCTGTTCAGTGATCACGACCTCCATATCGAAGTCAACTTCAGACATGCACAGAGTGATACTAGCAACCTCAACGTTTCCAGAATCACGCGGTATAAGATCAAGTGACAAGGCTTTCGTGGTCCCAGGGGCAATTTCCAGATCGGCAACTCCCACCAATGGCTGAGAGTTCTGAGAAAATGTCGGACTTGGGGGAATTGATGTGGCATCTGAAGAAGCCTTTTGTAATGAAATGCGATAAAGATGCCCCAACCCATCAGATGTACTAGCCTCAGGCTTTTCGGTCGACCTATGGTGAACGTTGAAATTCCTCAGACCTCCGTCGAAGGCAACCTTAATGTGTGAAATCAAGATAGGAGTCGAATCTTGGTGCGCGCAGGAAGTAACAACCAGTTGTGAAGGCAATGATACCCCCACATTGCCTTCAGTAGCACTGAACGCAAATGTTGCAGAAACTGTTCGAGGATTAGCAAGCGTCATCTGTCAATGCAATCATTCGTATCCTTTGGCAGTATAGACTCACTGCATGAAAGTGTGTTCTCAGCTCGTATGATAGCTTTAGGCCGTGAGTTTGAAGTCTTGATACCGTCTATTGCTTTCGAGAAATCATAGTGCCAATCCTGTCTTGGTGTCAGGTCTGAATCAAGTCAGATGAAGGCAAAGTCGAGTAAACTCGAGATTGGCGACTTGGGCTTACAGCTGCACATAAGCTCCCATTCCACAGCAATCAGCGTGTGGACATCTCCAATGCGGCTTGCACAGTCCCTCAACGCCCAGTCCAGTTCTTCCAGTAACACCCACCAACCTGCTCGGCGCCAGCTTGACGTCTGCGAAAGCGATATGAGCACTCGGGCTGCACGATCCCATCGTTTATTCTGCATATGTACTCTTGCGATCTCCAACTGCAGCCTTTCAACCGCCCTGGTGTGATCCCTCTCTGCGAAGTAGTCTGCTGATCTTTGCAGTGTCCTCAAGAGAGCGGTATACTCATCTGGCCCATTCCGTATCAACAAGGATACATCGTGGGCGGGCTCTGTGCAAAGATAGGTATCGTAGATAGAGGGCATAGCTGAGGCGGCTCGTGGTTCTGAAGAGCCCCTCTCCGAAATCGGACTTTTCAGTGACATTGTACAAATCTCAACGGTCTGGCTATCTCCAGTCTCATATTACCTTTCATAGTATATGATGGCGCTGATTTGGTGGAACGGAATGTGGACATTAGTAGTCTTCTCGAACGTGGGAAAGTTGCGCATTGTCTGAATACTTTTCCCACTGCATGAATTGACAGTAATGATGCCCTATATACGAAGCCTTCATAAGTTGATTATATTCGAGATACATGGAATTGAGGCTCTCTAATGATGTCTGCAGATCATGACGGTCAACAAAACCCACTTCGGCAGGTTCCGTCAAGAAAATGATTTCGAGATTCCTACGCCCAAGATTGATCCATAACAATCAGCTTCCTCAACGACTGTATGGGAGACCTGAAAATGCCGACATCCAAAGAACACACGCCGCTAATCTGGTGATCTTCTTGCTGTGAGGGACATGTCCAAAGATGGAATTCAACGCTCTTCATCAAGTAGATTCATTGGCCACCTCTACAAACTTCCCCCAGTCACCGAGAGCTGACACCCGTTCCCAGCATTACATTTCTTTGCCGGTCTTGCAACTGGCTGCTTATCCGCGACGCTCCTCCAACCCGCCGACCTCCTCAAAACCCGTGTCCAACAGTCCGGCTCAACATCCCTCGTCAGTACTCTCGACCAGATTCTCGCAGGTCCCGATTCCATGAAACAGCTCTGGCGCGGGACACTGCCATCTGTAATACGTACAGGCGTCGGTTCCGCGCTCTACTTCTCCTCTCTTAATGCATTGCGCCAGCATGTTGCAAAATCCAATTTCCTCACGTCCACATACATAGTGCAAACGTCTGTGAGCAATGCGCATTACTCATCTTCGAGCTTGCCTAGGCTGTCTAACATGGCAAATATGACTACCGGGGCTATAGCAAGAGCTTCGGCAGGATTTGTCATGATGCCCATTACAGTCATCAAGGTCCGCTACGAATCAAGCTTGTATTCTTACCAGTCAATGTGGGGTGCAGGAAACGCCATATTTAAGAACGAAGGCATCAGAGGCTTTTTCTCGGGCTTCGGAGCGACAGCGATACGAGACGCTCCCTATGCTGGCTTGTATGTTCTTTTCTACGAGCAGTCGAAGCGACGCCTGAGTCAAATTCGGGAAGTGACTCCACTGGCCGGAGTATCAACCTTGGAAGGCAGCATGAAAAGCAGCACTTCTTTGTCAATCAACTTTATTTCTGGCGTTTTAGCAGCTGGTTTTGCTACAGCGATGACAAACCCATTCGACGCACTGAAGACAAGACTGCAGCTCATGCCGGGGAAATATAGCAACATGATCATGGCCGGGCGGCGAATGATTAGAGAAGATGGTGTTCGAAGTCTCTTCGACGGGTTGGGTTTGCGGATGGGTAGGAAGGCTCTCAGCTCCGCTCTAGCCTGGACGCTCTATGAAGAGCTGATTAGGCAGGCTGAGATGGAGGTTCAACGGAATGATGGAGCTACAGTGTGACTGCGGTCCACCCATTGCTTCTTATGGCGGCATCAAAATTCAACTCCCTTCCAGTGCATGGAAAGCTATTGAACATGCCATTTTTGATGTAGTCAAGGTTGAGTTGATATCTGCTTTTTCCTCGGCGTATCATCTTCGCTGTTGACGTAGCAACCTTTCTCACTTCGCCTTTTTCCCTTCTTCCCTCTCCTTTTCTCTTTTCGCGTAGATCTGGCTCGTGAACGGGTCCTCAAACTGAAGCGCCCCGAGATAGACGAGGAAGACTTGAATGGTCAAAAGTGCTCCGGCGGGTCTCCCGTACAGGAGACTAGTCCCCAAGAAACTCATTGTGCTTCCCCAGTACATTGGCGCGCTAGTAACGTTGAATGGAAACCCCGTCACAGGCTCATCCAGTAGGATACCAAAGTAATCCCCAAGGAAGGTGCCGGTAACACCTAAGGCGTAGTATGAGGTGACGACTAGGGTGTTCCCAATGGCTAAGAGGACGTAGGCGATGTATGGCTGATGAAAAGCGGGAACGAAGGGTTGATGGCGGAGGGCCCGTTCGTAGAGAGCGTCACGAAAAAGACCGAGACCGAAGATAGTGATTGCAAGAGCGTAACAGGCTCGGAGAGAGTTCCCATTGAATAGGCGGGTGAGGGTCTTATTATGGTACTCTTGGCGGGCAACGATGCTGATAGTTGCCCATTAGCCTTTTTCATGAAACAGGTGATTATGTGACAATAAAACTCCATTTTATACTCACTTCCAGAACGTGGGGTTGAATGCTATGGCAAGGGCA
Source organism: Parmelia sp. 050094 (assembly GCA_018257885.1). Taxonomy (NCBI): domain Eukaryota; kingdom Fungi; phylum Ascomycota; class Lecanoromycetes; order Lecanorales; family Parmeliaceae; genus Parmelia; species Parmelia sp. 050094. The sequence continues at coordinate 110,040 of JAEUBB010000024.1, forward strand.
GAAACTACGTCGCGGGGAGTTAGCAGACTGAAAGCGGAGGAGGCAAATGGTGGACTTACAAAAGAGAGATTTTTGAGAGAAGTCTATGAGGCCTCCGACTAGTTGAGACATGATGACTGTTGTATGGAGCTGAAAGTGAAGCTGTGAAGAAAGAGCCTACTCCAATGTTCATTTTACAATTTGGCAAATGGCGCGTAGTACTGGCGAGGTGGGTTCTGGCCTCGATGTACTCTAAGCCCAAAGAAAGTCTAGTGCTGGCGCCATCATAAGCGCGTCTCCGTCAAGAGTAAGACCCTGTAGGTTGTCCCTGAAAGGGCTGGCTTCAACAATCTTGGTGACCTCTATATCCTACAGTACTACAGTAGCTTCTTGTACGAGTAAATGCCAACCAGCGAATCTTGAGTCGACAGACATCTTCTCCTAGTGTCCCACGAGCGTCGTATGGTCTAATTGACTGCTATCATCCCGCTCTATTCGCGAATTGCTCCAGCGACCACAATCGCAACATTGGATTCGTTTGAGTAACCAGGGAAACACCATCAAATTGTCGGCGACACGAGATTCCAGTGACGGCTCGTCCGTATCTGACAAGGTTTCCTTTCGAGCGTCCATTGCCCCCTGCGACGCCGAGCCCCCATATACCGAGTCACCTGAGGACCCACTACCGCCAGCATCGTCATCGAACTTTCCCTCCTTCGCTCCTCCGCCCTTCTCGTCTCTTTATTTCCCTCCGCAAGCATCTCCAGATCGTCTCCAAGCATCAATCACTGAGCCTCTTAGCGACCCCCCGCCAGCTTTCAGCCCGGTACCGCCTGCAGAGGCTGCCGTCGCTGGCACAACAAGTGTAGAGGCCGAGACCAAGGCTGCGCTTCCAGCGGACAACAAGGGGGAATCAAGCAAGAGTGCGGAAGAATCAGAGCCGCCTCCGCCATATACAGAGGGTTCGAGTCCGCTTGACTCTTTCACGTACGTGATGGCCGCAGCCGGCGGTGCTGCGAGTATAATTACTCAGGTACAACAAGGGGGACCGGCACCTGCGAACACCCTTGCAGGTAAGAAGATCACAAGAATCATAATTTTTGCGGTTGCTATATCGCATGCTGATACTGATTACAGATGTCGGCGCAGATGAGCATATAACATTGGACTTAAGGTATATTGGACCAACAAATCCTATTGCGCCGATACTGACACTGGTCCTGCAGAGGAACTCGCTTCACGTTGTCACGAGACGAACTTCTTACTCTTCCCGAATTTGTTCTCCTTTCCCTGTTTCCCAATGGACTTCTGCCAGATGGTCATATGAACTCTTTCCATGAAGGAGACATATATCCTGTTGATGTACGTCACGGAGAAGCTGGCATATAGCTCGTCATTGCTCAACACTGACTCAATACATTAGTATGATCCTCAGTCTCTCCAGTATATGCTCGAATTCTTCCGCACTGTTGCTCAAACAATTCCGTCCTCTTCACCTTCTCCTTCCGGATCGCCATCCGACACTCAAGGAAGCTCAACAGACCCGTCCTCCACTTCCGCTCGTGACATGCTTCAAGACCGAGCCGGTATTATTGTTTTACGAGAGGATCTGGATTTTTACGCCATACCACCCAAGGCCGATATTGACCAGACCGAGATGATCGAGGTCAAGCGGGCAGCAGGGAGAGCATTATTGAAGCAGGATGGAATTTTCTCCGGGCTGAGAAGAAGTGAAGAGACGGGGACGACGGAGCAGCATTTGATTGAGATGTTGACAGCGGGTGGCTTCAATAATGAAGATCGTTGGGGCCACCGCGCCGGCGAGCCTAACAAAGCCGTCATATGCAGCCTCGCCCTCGCGCGACTTCGAACCGACATCAAGGGCAGCGAGACATTAGCCAACAGCAACGCGGTGGGCATGGCCCAGAAGCTGCTGCTATTCTGGAGGAAGCCGGCAAGGAGATGTTGGTGGGAAGGCGTCGAGCTGGACCACGTTGATGGTATAGAAGGGACGTTGAAGGTTTGGATACGGAGGGTTTGGACGCTAGAGATGGTGAGTACCATTGCCAAATCATCGCCTTGATCTCTTGGCTTTCCAAGCAACCACTGACAAGGCATCTAGAGCGTCATTGGGCTACGATGATCCAATCATATCCGTCTTATAGGTTCAGATTGCAAAAGCGTACATGGTCGTTGATGATAAATACCCCTTGAAGCCAGCAGGCATGAGCGAAAAGGCATGTTATTAGCATATTCTTGGGCGACTTTGGCATAAAGAGGGAAATAAAGATGGGTTTCTATGTAACCTCTGCCATCTTTTGAACTCTGCGTCTGGGGCTTCAGGCTCTGATTGTAAGAGAGCCATGACACCGAGTGTTTCCTCCGTCGGCTAGCGCGCTTGTCCTATACCCCTATCTTACCTGGTCCGATATTCCTTGCGCTCGCGTGCTTCTGGCCCGAGCTGTCTCTGTCTCTGCGATTCGTTTCCTCAAACCTCCTCAGCCCCCTTGACCCTCTCACACACCCGTCCTATCATTACGTCTCCAGCTTGGCCGCGACTTCAATGCCCGTTCCCACAACCGGTCACTTCGTGAATGCAGAAGAGGCTTTCACTTGAGGAAGGGACATGACCGTCTCGCGGTTGAGAGCACGAGTGGCATCGTGTGCTCTAGTGCAGATGGTACGCTTGTGGATGGGTGGCTTTTCGGTTGCACTTTTTTGGATATCGGGCATTGACTCCGAAAAGATAAGGAAAGCAGGGTCGCATGTAGATGTACGAAAATATGTGCCAGTCGACGGGTCTGCAAGGGAAGGAGCTGTGAGTGGCCTCTACAGGTTATGGATGGGCCAGTCTCCTTTCGATATTAACATTTGCGCTCATCGTTGGTAAGCTGTATAATGACGTTGCGGATTGAGTACTAGATGTTTTATGTTCATCATGTCTCTATTGATCCTATGAATTTCAATGTTTACACAGCCAGTATATCAAGGCAGCCGGGATCAGGTCGTTGTCGCCTGTGAATCAGTCCATCCACCCCCTTGACCAGTCTCGTTCTTCATCTCCTCATGATGTAGTCTTTGCTGCCACTCGTATCCCTACCGCTGGACTGCTGCCGCTTGTTGGTCACCGGATTGTCCAGACGTTTGGCTAAGAGCTATGGCATCTTGCTCTTGCCGGGCCATGAGTAGCCGCTTCTTGTTTTGTTGCTCGAGCAACATTAATTGCATTTGATAATCCTGCTGGATCTTACGATTCTGTTGTTGTTCCTCAGCAAGATTCTTCACGTTAACCTCATCTGATTTATATCTACCAAACCCGAGTTTTGCCTCGAGATACTCGAGTCATCTACGTTTTTAGGCCAGTGGTCTGGGAGGGCATGATGAACAGGGTATCCGCTACCACCAGGATGCAGAGGCTGTGACACCTAGGACCGATCAGTGACTTTACCGCTCGCAGCTACGTTGCCCAAAAGGCCATGACAACATGTACTCAAGTCTGCTCCAACCAGGAAGGAATACTGACATCGACAAGTTTATCGCCCTCGACTCGGACCTCTTTATCCCTCAACTGCCGCATAAGAGAAAGGAAATTACTCTCCTGGAACTTTTGACTCTGATCGCCCTTCACATTTTCAAGGAGCTGACCAGCAGTTCTTGCAAGCTCTTCCTCATCTTTCGCGTAAGTGGGTCCCCCTCGCATCTGTTCGGATTCATCATCGAGGATTCTGTCAGAGCCAATTCGGGTGTCGTCAAGCCATCCTTGACCCTCCTGGGCCCTAGTATCGTGCAGTCCCGTGTCTACTTGGGTATCCATTCGATGAGCGCTCTCTTCTGATTGCTGTATCTCTTCTCTAGCTGCATCGAAAGCCCTTTCGAAGGCCGCTTCATCGTAGGAATCCTCAGCTTGCCTTTCAGGTTGCTTTTGTTGCACCATCGGAGACAGGATATTGTGATGCTGTGGCATGAGGCCGGCCGTGTAACTATGTGACCATCCACTGTAGTTCTGACCAGTATGGGTCTGTTGTTGCTGATTTTGATATGGAGAAAATTGGTTCTGTTGACGTAAGAACTCCTGGTGCCATTCCCCAGTGCGTTGCATAGGTGCATGTTGACGGAACTGGGATTGCGGAATAGGTGATGCTCGGGCCTCATTCAAGTGCAAGTTCTGGAAGTCCAAAGTCCAGCTCGGTAGTTGTGGCTGGCTATTATCCTGTTGGAAGGAGCTTGGCGGGGGGCCATGGTAAAATAGATCAGATTCCGGGTATCTGGCTTGGAGTGGGTGACCAGCTTGGAAGGCTTCGAATTCCGCATCAAGGATGCCGGCGTTTGGGCCAGGCGCGGATCGAAAGCTCTAGATATGGTGAGAAATCTCCTTGGAACAAGCTGAAGGCATCATGACATACCTCGGCCGGTGCCTGACGTGCTGTTAATCGATCTTGCTGCAAAGTCCGATCTATGGAGGCCTGTTTCTGAAAACTTTGGAGGGCGTTTGAAGGCCCACACAGAGCGTCTGCCATGGTGTTCCTTCTTCCGAAAAGGAATGGAGTTGTTTGCGCGGAAAGAAGGGAAGGAGGGAAGAAGAATGTATGTACCCTACCGCCAGCACAAGGCGAAAGTGCACCGAACAAAACAACCGAGGCTCCGAGGCTCTCCAAGATTCGATTCGGATAAAATGGGCGACCGTACCGTTTATGCGCCAAGACCGCGTCTTTGCCCTATGAGGATTGGTGGAGGTCGCATATATTGACCAAACATTTTTCGAGCATTACTGGCCTCATCCCCTACCTTTTGAGGCCAAAGCACTGGAAAAATGGTGAGTTGCTGCTTGTTATCCAATTACAGCAGTCATCCCAACTAAAACATGTCCCAGGCCCAAGTCATCACCAATTCTGGTCACGATGATATGATCGTATGTATTTTTCAAATAACAACCTTTCCAGAGCTCCGTGTTCGGAGGCTGATGAGCGCTATGACAGCATGATGCTGTCTTGGACTATTATGGACGACGACTGGCCACCTGTTCCTCGGACAAGACGATAAAGATCTTTGAAGTGGAAGGAGAAAACCACAAGTTGACCGAAACGCTGCGAGGGTATGAAATGGCCTTTTTATTGAGCACGTGCATTGTGCATTGACGCTGTAAATTAGACACGACGGGGCAGTCTGGTGCGTCTCATGGGTCCGTTCGCAGCTCCTCTCCCGAAAGCTTGCCTCATTCTGACCTGTTTCATAAACAGGCACACCCCAAATACGGTTCCATCCTCGCATCCTCCTCCTACGATGGCAAAGTTCTCATCTGGCGCGAATCACCCAATTCGCAATGGACAGTCGTCGCCAACTTCGCCCTCCACACCGCCTCTGTGAATATAGTTTCCTGGTCACCCCATGAGTCCGGCTGTCTACTCGCCTGCGCCTCTTCAGACGGACAGGTATCCGTTCTGGAATTCCAAGAGGGGAATTGGACACACCAGATCTTCCCTGCGCATGGACAAGGGGTCAATGCTGTGAGTTGGGCCCCCGCGACACAACCGGGAAGTCTGGTATCGAGTAAGCCTGGGGTAGAAGGCAAGGGAGCGGGAGGAGGGGTGAGGAGATTTGTGACGGGCGGGAGTGACGGGGTAGTCAAGATCTGGGAGTACAGGTGCGCTCTTCTCTCTTCATGAATACCGTTCAAATTTTCCCCAGCAACAATTATGCTGACAACACATCCGCAGCGCACCAGACAAAACCTACACCCCCATCAAAGAACTCACCGGCCACACCGACTGGGTTCGCGACGTCGCCTGGGCACCCACCATCCTCCAAAAATCCTACATAGCGTCCGCGGCCCAAGACAAGACCGTCCGGATATGGACGAGCGACCCTGCACACCCCAACGACTGGAAACCCACAATTCTGACCTTCGACGCCGTGTTATGGCGCGTGAGCTGGAGCCTGAGCGGGAACGTCTTGGCTGTCAGCGGAGGGGACAACAAGGTCAGCTTATGGAAGGAGAACCTGGAGGGGAAGTGGGATTGCGTCAAGTGGATAGAGGAGTAGAGAGACGGGGAACGGTGGGAAGGGCTGCATGATGGGCAAGCGTGAGCGCAGCGATTGGCGGGCGATTGGCGGGCGACTGCTAGAGGCGTTGGCAGCATGGGACCGCGGCATCTAATTCGAACAGGGGCAGCATTAGATGTACGTTGATTGAGTAAAGAAAAGACTTTTTTCCGTTGCATGCATGCGAGCTCGTGCGCGAAAACGACTATGCTAAATGCTAGGTACAAGAGCGAGTCTATCTCGCGATGCTCCACCTCCACCACGCCTAGGCTCAATGATCCCTAAAGACCTAAGATTGGCATGGCACTGAGCTTCCGGCTAGACGCACCGATATCATTGTACCAGCTGGAGAGCCAGGCGCTGAGCCAAGGAGCTTGCGTGGATTTATTAACGGCGGCAAGAGGACCTGGATACAAGTCCACAAGCAGGCTGCGAAGATCTCTAAAGGAGGAATACGAGCATCGTGCTCTTCCCTCTATCAATCGCGAGTCGTGAACTGTAAGGGTATCGTGTGTGGAAATGACTGTAGATGGGAGTCTGATGTAAATGATTGTGGTGATGTGTGGTCGAGTATATTGTATTCGTCCAGTCCGTCGTGCGCTGGATAGATGGTGGTACGCGGTGTTGAAGAGCGGTACGACGGGTTTCCAAAAAGAGCGTGGTGACCAATCGGTGATCCAAAATGAGTGTGGTTCGTCTCCTGGTCTTTCCTTTTGTCTGTAGCGTAAATGACTGATGTTTCTCCTTCTGTTTCCATATTCAATGTATGTATCCATTGTCGTGGCTTTCTGGTCCCAGTCCGTTCACACCACCTCTCCTCCTCTCCTCGCAATCCGCTCAATCATCCTTGTCGACGTTCCAAAAGATGAACGGCCCCATGCATCTCTTCAGCCCCGTATCGTCCATCGGGCTCCACCATCTCCCCAGCATGATCATCCCGCCCGGCAAAACCACACCCTCGTACGCCCAGCATCCAGCGTTGATCTCGGCGTCGTCGCCAACCTGATACATGTCGTTGGGATTGTGGTCGGCGCCCGCTGGCTTGAATGGCACATATGGAGTGTTGCCCTCCGAAGGTGGAGACTGGAAAGGTGCCCAGGTGCTGTCGAACTGCGGCGGCATACTGTCCGGGTGAGCCAAGGGGTCGAAGTATTTCATCATCGAGATCCGGTACCAGCCCGGGATGCCCTCCTGGGGTGGCAATGGGTGTAGGATACCGCTGCAGTGGAAGGGTTCGGCGTCAGTACCCGAGCCGCTGAATTGCTGGTAGTGGAGACCGCGCTTGGGGACTGCTCCAGGGGTTAGCGGTTTGCGCTTCGGCTTGCCGACCCCATCAAGGATATTGCAGAGAGGTTGGGTGGGCATGGCGTTGAGATGAGATTCGAAGATTTTAGGCCAGCATCCCCGATTCGCCTGGGGTTCAAAGTCGAGATCCAGGGTCTGAAATCCGTCGTGATGGTCAATGCTGTCGGTGAAGATGTACTCTCTGCCTGGTTCGCAGCGACGGATGAGATCCATTTCATAGAGGTCGTGCAGGTAGGCTACCACAAAGAATCCGTGTGTCAGTCACAGACTCGAGCTGCCAGGCGACGAGAAAACTTACCATAAGTCCCCTTCCAATGCTTACCAAGCTTGGCAACACAACCTCCTTGCACGAGTCTAGAGTTCCACGCCTTTGGCTTTTCGTGCGCTTTCAGTTGGCTGAAAAGCTCGTACAGAGTGTTCTCGCCTTTCTGGGTCAAATGGTGTTTGAAAAAGTTTGCAATGTGTAGGAGAAGATTGGTAGAGATCCGCCATGAACCGGTGGCGTTGAACATTGGTAATTCGTCAGGATGAGAATAAACGGCGAATTGAGAGTATGCAAATCCGAGTGCTGGGATGGCTCTGGCTGGCGGAATGCTCAGTTCCATGTGCGTGAGGGCAAGCTGCAAGGTCTGCAGGAGAGTACTAATGTTACTCTTTTCTTGGATGCAGTAGACCTTCTTTTTGAGCATGCCGTAGCGCTGTACGAAGCGCTGAATTTCTTCGACGTTATTGGAGGGGTAATTTGCCTTGCGATCGATGGCTATGTTTGCATATGATTCTAGCCAATGTCAATACAGTATTCGAAATACTTGTAATAGTCCCTCGCTTACCGACGACGAGATCTCTCAGGACCTCCATGCACCGGATTTCTCTGGGTTCTTGGCCCATGAAGAACTTCGCACCTTTGCGGAGGATCTTTGAACGGAGTTTGTACAGCATCATGATCTCCTTGCCTCTCTTTCTCTGTGGCAAATCGAAGCGCTGAGCGTACCGGTCACGCCACACACCACAACGGTATGTGTCGACCGCGGCATTGGTGGCATGACAGACCAAACGGAAGTTGCATACTTCTGGGTCTGTGTCTAAGCACGTTGCGATCTTTTCATTGAGCTAGAACGGGGAACACATTAGTACGAAGCACTGTAAAAGCGGGTTGTACCTCATAACAGGATGACGGCAGAAAAGGGTGCTTACCTCAAGAGACAGATCGTTGAAAGCCATTGCGGTTTTCTATGGAAGGAAAACTGTGGACAGAAAAGATGAAGAGTAGCGATCAAAGTAGGAGCCCGCTTGACGTAGAGTGGTTTGCGTTGTGACAGTTGCGCTGGTGACAGTAGCTAACCAGTAGCTAAGATGTACGAGACTGACACGAAGAGAGAGGAGGTGAGGTTGTTGACGAAGCAATGTTGTTGGAGGAAGTTGGGAAGTGAAAAAGAGAAGAGCGATGAAGAACAATGAAAAGCAAAGGTCTACAAAGTGAGCAGACTTGAAACGAGAAAAATGAGGAGGTTGGTCTTTTTCGCCCAGCTGGGATGAATAGAAGAAGCCCCTGAGTTTCAATGAAGTGAATAATGACAATAGTGGCAAAGGGAAGAGTGAACTTTCCGCGATCACAACTTTCATCTCACACCCGCCCTGCCCTTCTAAATGCACTGTGCTACGGTTTGGCTGGCGACGTTCCGTAACTTGTAGTTGACCTTGATTCAAGTCTCAGCTGTCGTGAGAACGAAGTCCTCAACACTTGTAGCCAGGCGGAACTTTATTAGTTTTGTGATCACGGGCAACCCCGAGAGGATTCGCGATTAGAGGAATACAATCAAGGTCTCATGCCAGAGAGTGCGCTTGGGTGGACGAAGCAGAGCGTCTCAATGCGATGGTACCGAGAGTCTTCAATAACAGTAAAAGTCAGATTTCAACCCAAGCGCATCCTCAAAAACGTTCTTGACAATCATTTTGATGCCATAGTGGACCAGAATTCTTTCTATAGATGCTTGAATCAAAAGATTCTTTTCCCCAGGCGCCCAGGTCGAGCTTTTAGTTCGATGATGAGGGCGATTGATCGTGGAAGACTGTGAGGTTCGCACCCAACAGCGGTGTCTCCACTCGACTGCAGCCTGAGCTCAGCTCTTCAATGTACATCTCTGCTATTGATCAGAAGATAAGGCGCAAAGCGACAATGGCTGGGTTCCAGCACGGAGAGATCATAAACGTCTCTTCGTAACTCGATTGAGGCGAGTATGTCATAGTACTATGTAACACGCAAGTACAGAAAGCGCCAGCGCACCAGTGTTAAGCACTCCTTGCCTCTGCGCCCTGGACTTTGGTTTTCCACCGGAAGAACCGCTGCCAGACGAGCCACTCCCAGTCGTACCATTTGCTGTCTCATCTTTTGTGATAATATAGATTTCACCGCTAGCATCAGAGCTGACAAACATGCGGCCCTGGCTATCAAAAGCCAAACCCACTGGTCTGAAGCATTTGTCCGGACAAGCGGCGTTATCAGCATTTGCAAAGACATCTGTATAGGACATATTACTGTTCGCCGGAGCCACTGGTTCGCCATTAGCGAAAGATATAAGGGAAACTTTGTATCCAGAAGGGTCGGTGCGATCCCTAAGACATGTTAGCCTCATATTTCACCAGTTCATTCGAAAGGTTGGAATACCAGCTTCCGTGAAAAGTAACCCAGCCGTCGTTGCCACTGTTGTTGAACGCAATATCTAAAGGCGCCATATGTGCTTGGAACGTCAACCTTGGTGGTATCTGCTCGGCGCAGTATTGATCGTTGTTAGTGCTGTTCATGTTTCCAATTGCGAATTGGCTGCCGACGGTCAAATTACTATTTGCCGGCAAGTCGCTGGGATCCCAGGCAGCGAAGCAGTACGGATATCCATAATTGCTGCCCTGATCTGAATACTTCGTACCGTTCAGATAACCGTGAAAGTTCATTTCTTCGCCGGGGTTATTCTCGTGGACGTCTTGCCCATCACGCATGGCCTCATCGACGGAGTTCTCTACGGAGAAAATCCCACCTGTAATTGGATGCTCAGCGACGCCAACGGAGTTACGAAGCCCCCATCCAAGGCGCAAGCCGTCTGTATTATAGGAATATCCATTTTCAGTGACTTTGTTGAGGTCAAAAGCCTTAATCTGACTGTGGCCTGAAGAAAGCCTTTCTGCTGCAGGATCGATGTTGGAAGTACTTCCTCGGCTGACCAAAAGCATGCCGTCGACGATCTGGGACACGAGGAGGGTTCTCGTGGTATGATCATCTGTGTTCATCCCCGTCACTACGCTCCTGTTGGTCTGGCTGACAGTAGAGCTCGCTGAGTCGTAATCCCACGAGTAGGCGGCTTCCACAGAAGAAGCATAAAGTGTTTTCCCATCTTTTGACAATGCTATACCATGATTAAGCTGCGGACTGATATTCAGTAAAGCATAAAGTCCAGATGACGTGACTTACCGCGCTGGCGTGCACCACGGTCTTCTTCGACTTGACGCTCACGCAAGTGCCACCATCGTCTTGCAGCTGAAGACTCTCAATCCCGGCGCCTGCTTGTACAACGAGTAGATTCCCTGCATTGTCGAACTCTATGGAACGAGGGTCGGTCAGACCAGTAGCGACAAGGGCTGCCTGGTACCCAGAGGCAATGGACGGCTTTATCGAATTTGTGGGAGTCAGAGTGGTTGAACAGCTCGGAGATGATTGGCCTACAGCCGGAACGACGAAGAGGCTTAGCAAGGCAGCTAAAAAGACAGGTGACATATTCAAAGGAAATTGTACAGCAAGAGAAGGAAAAGAAGAGAAGACATCAAGAGGGCTACAAGCCTCTCGAAAGTGGTCACTGAACGGCATTGAGCAGGAGGAAGGTCTAGAGCGTCTTGCCGCCTTGCCGGATGCGATGACTTCAGCCAAGCTGAGGGGTCTTTGTCTTTACGAGTATCCATCATAGTGCTTCAACGCTTCTATATCCTCCGTGACGCATCAGAATGATGGAGGAAAGGCTTTTTCATCGCACGGTAGCCAATCAAATAAGTCTAAATTCGAGGGATTACAACTTTCTCTTCAAACAATACACCAGAGGGATTGACGATCTTAGAGCAGGCACACTGAATCAAACGTCTCATTTGAAGAAAACATGTTCTCTGCATTGGGTATCTATCATGATTGTGCCCTATTTACCAGCAGCAATAAGTGCTCATATATTCGCTCCGTAATCCATTAGGCGCCAAGTTCATCATGGTCTTATGTCTACCTCCTCCCCTCAATTTATTACAGAGCCTCTCCGACTCCCTGGCTCCACCTGCCGTTATTACTGTTGTTGTGATTGTAACCATCGTAGCTTTCGTGCTGTCCGATACCAGTGTACCCCCCACTACCACGATTATCGGCCTGAAGGTCTTCGAATCTCAATCGTCTTGGCTGCCCGTTGATACTGGTAGCTGGACTTCTGCTGGTCCTCCTCCTGCCATCTCCTGACGGGTATTGGCCACTCTGCCTTGGGCTGTGGCTCTGATGTTTTCGTGCGTTGATGTTATACTCGGAATCATCCCATGGAATTGGCGGTGGTGCAGACACGCGAGGAGATGATTGGGGAGAGTTGGAAAATCTTCTCTGGTGTTGCTCCCAGGGTGTCACGATTTCACGCTGCCCTGGCTGGTAAGGGTCGGTCTGGCTTTGATATCGCTCGCCGCTGCTGTTGCTCGCCGTGGTAGTACTCAACTCAGAGTCATGACTGCTGTCTGCCAGTACGCTAGCACGATTGTCCCTGTTAGGTGAGCGGGACGGTACCTCGGGTGGAGTGCTGTAGCCGCGGCTGTTGCGATATTTTGGGTGCTTATCGTCGGCGAATGCTGCAGCGGGAATTACTTCGCGATTGTGCATCAAATGCTTCAGCTCTGTGGATGGTGCATCCGCCTGAAGGTTTTGAACATGCTGGTCTTCATAAGGCTGGCCAATGGCGCTATAAGGTGGACTGGCACCGTGATGGATAGTGTGACCGGCTGGTTCGCCAAAGCCTGTGAGACCGAATGGCGTGGGAGGTCGGTTTGCATCGTTGTGGGTAGGGAGTCCGCCGGATTGGGATCTGGTTTCGGAATTGGAGCGAGAGCGAGAAGAACTCTTACGCAAACGTTGCTTCTCAGGAACAACGTACGCAGCAGCGCCAGGAACCATGCCATCCGTAAGTCCAGCGCGAGAGTTGGGTGCAGTCCGACGAGGACTGGGAGGCTCAGGGACAAATGGATTCTCAGGTTGGCGCATAGCTGGGTGCTGAGACAGGCTTGGGGCCTTCTCATTGTGTACGTGATGTTCAGTTGCCGCAGCCGCCATGAGTGGGACCGTGGGAGATTGTCCTGTAGGCGCTTGTCCTCGTTGGGCAGAAGAGTAATTGGAGTAGTGGCGGCCTGGGTTGATTGGCGACTTCCATGATTTGACTTCTTCGTCTTCAACTGGAGTGGCGGTGGTGCGTCTCTTGCTGCGACGTCGACGACGGAATAGACAGCAGCAGCAGAGGCCGAGGAGGGCGAGCAAAAGTACCGCTCCAACAACGCAGCCGACAATGATACCGATCTTGGCTGCTTCGCTCAGTCCATGATTGGCAGCAACCGCGGCATGAGAAGCCGACGCAGCTGCTGGTGCAGGAGCCGCTGTCGTTGATGGTGACGAAGAGGCCGTAGATGATGATGAAGTTGGGGAGGATTGTGCTGAGTTTACAGACTTGACGACACTGGCCGCAGCTCCGGCAGCGCCTATGAAGTCGTTCAGAGGATTCGTGGTCGTACTTGCAGCTGCCATTATTTTGACGGTTGGTGAGGTTGATTAAGTACCAAAGCAAGAAAGCTAGCTCTGAGATTGACGTTGAAGAGAGTCGACTTGGCTGAAGTAAATGTTGAACAACTGTCACTCGGGAAGCAATCAATTCAATTGCTCACTGAGGACCCAGTTGATAAAGTCATGAATGATCACGAAGAAGGATTCATGAAAAGGATTTATGAAGAAGAAATATCTTGAAGGGAAAATATGGAAAGAGGGTGGGAGCTCAGCCACATTTATGCTGTCATAAATTCTGCAAGCCAAGGAGATTGCTGTAAGCGATGCGATAACCTTGAGCTGTTGAGCCACAAAGGCTTCATCGCGCACTGTTGATTGGTGGGCCACGTCAGGTTCGCAATAGCATGGCCGCTAGATGCATAGACTAAGCCGGGATCATCGTGGTGAGAATGCGGCATATCGTGGATTCGTGGTCATCAAGGAAGTCGGGACTCGTCAATCTTGTTACTCTACTACTATGACGGAATGGCCAAATGAAATCCGGATTTTGGAAGCTCGTCTTTTCTTCCAACATGAATGTACAAGTCCAACGACGATAGCAGAGCTGAAGGCATCTTTCTGCGATCATTCTGGTAATTAGGCAGTTGGAGATCAATGGCAACGCTCAATACTGTCTTGTCCGGTACTCGTGACTCTTTAGAGCAATCGAGGAAAGATCATCGCGACAGACGTCTTCTTCCCGACACAGCCACACACTCAAAGCCACATCTAAGCCGCTTCGGGATAGCGATCTTCTGCTTACCCGCCCATCTACCATGTAACCAGGTTGCCGAGAGTTGAGTTGAATTTGTTTCTCTCGACCGTGGAGTAGCTCATCCTTTTAGAGTCTAGACCTACTTCCAGACCAATGGAACTTCCTATCACCGATATCATATTGATACTACACGCAAGCTGAGGCTGAATCCTGTTACCTTCTACTACGACCAGTACATCTATCTCTCTTCCCCTTTTACCACGTTCACTGGGCAATGCACACAACATAGGTCTGATGGATGTTAATAATTCCTGGTACTCTGTAGTCTACCGTTACAAGGCATCATCCGTATACAAATCTGCACAATGCATTCTTTCTTCCAGCGTCTTTGTGCTAAGCCTCTCATTGTAGACACAAAGCCCTTACATAGACATTGATCATTCTCCCATTGCTATATTCTCCCAATCTCTTCTCCTCCTCTCCCTCTCATCCACAGCTCCGACTCTTTCACGTTCCAATCCAGACCTCCAGAACACGCACATGTATTCAGCTAACCCCGAGACTCAAACTCACGGCACTGCTTGTGTCATCGAAATGTCTGCCAACAGCAAGGATGAGAAGACAGTGTCCTCATTTGATGCTCACGAGCCAGATTGGGTTGACGTTGACCTCGGACCTCGCAGAGTCAACTCGGAAACGCACCACCCCCAACCCGTTGTACTTGGTCAAGGCCCTGGTTGGACAAACTTCGATCTCGAATCCAATACTCCTAGCAAGAAACGCTCATGGCTTCGAAATAGGAACTCTAAGCTTGTGGTCAGTCTCGCTATTATTGCAATGCTTCTGATAGCTACTATAGTCCCCGCGGTTGTTGCGGTAAGAAACGGGGAAGGCGAAGGGATACCAAGGTTGATTTAATAGGGGAATGGGTAAGGGGATGTCACTCAAAGTGCTTGATTATTTTCATTATCAGCTTTTCCCAATAAACAAAAAGCATTCAGTCTTTGACCCACTTCTCTCACCACCTAGATTTCACTGCCTTGTTTCTGTGTACTGCAACTTGCCATGTTCAGTGCACGAAGCTAATGTTCCATTTGCAGAGACGCAGCAACGTAACCGTTATATAAATCCATTCCCAACAGCATCACACTTTGCCTTCTAAGCCTCACAATCCTCTCTCCTAGTAAGGAAGACCAACAACATGAAAGCCCCACGACTCCAAACAGCTCACTTATAGGCCATCACCAGGCAAAGGCTAGCCTAAATCCGGTCGCCACCGCCGTTCCAGCCGCGGGTTCGGTCTCGCTCTGTAACAAGATCAACCAGCTTTGCGGGCCAGAGCCTAGCATTGATTCATTCGATGCCCGTTCTCTCCACGAGGACCCCCGTGCCCTTGACCAGTACCCTGCTTCCTCCTTGCTCCTCGGTAGGAGGAGTCGTGCCAGAGTTCGCGCCGGAATGATACAAACAAGAGCTCCAGATACCAACACAGGTCGCCAGAGGTCAAAGCGGACGAGATGGTCGAACACGACGCCTAACAACTGGCTGCTGGACCGGTTCCTTCGGCCTTCTAGGCTTGCGGATGAAACCCATGTCGACGACGACATGATCCATGATGAACATGGCGTTTTGAGAGTTTCAGAAAGTGAGTGAGACCGGCTAATAGTTCGTAAGCGTGGTAAGGTAGTGTGTACACTAAGTTTTTAAACGCCGAAGGTTGACAAAGGCATTTTTCCGCGGGGTTAAAACTCCGTTTGTGTACAAAGGGGTATTAAATCTCGTAAACATAACCATGTACATGAAATTACAATTTTGATGCTCAAAAGAAACTTTTCTGCTTCCGTCCGCCGTACTTACATAACTCACCCATTTAAACCTCATTACTCGGGTATTCGACCTCACCGCTCCCAACGAAGTCCTCCTTAATACTCCTCATACTTACAAATCGACTCAGTAGGTTGGACGATCCAGCCTTATCGTTCGTCCCGCTCGCTCTCGCGCCACCGAAAGGCTGCTGGCCCACGACTGCTCCAGTACACTTGACGTTGATATAAAAATTACCAGCGCTATTCCTTAGCATATTCTCTGCAAAGCGAATAGCTTCTCGGTCCTTTGCAAATACGGCGCCAGTCAAGGCGTAGTTAGATGTACTGTCTATGAGCTTGCACATGTCTCCGAACGCGTTGGAGGGTGCGGAGTCGTAGACGTAAATGGTAAGTATAGGACCGAAGAGTTCGGTGCTGAGCAGATGGTGATGGGGATTTTTGGCCTTATAGATGGTGGGGTGGATGTAGTAGCCAGTGGAGGAATCGTATTTGCCGCCTACTAGTAGTTCCAGCTCTGGATCGTCTTTAGCATCATCGATGACTTTCTTTAGCTTATCAAAGGATGCTTGGTGAATGACAGGGCCAATGAAGTTGCCGAACTCTGTGGGAGATCCGACTTTCAAGGCTTTGGTTTGTGCTTCTAGAGCCGGTCTCAAAGTTGGCCAAAGTGATGATGGTAAGTAGGCACGAGAGGTAGCACTACATTTTTGGCCCTGGTACTCGAAAGCCCCGCGAACGGTGTTGATAACGGCGTTTTGAGGGTCCGCGCTGGAGTGGACTAGGTGATAGTTTTTGCCTCCGGTCTCACCAACGATACGTGGGTAACCTCTATATTTCCCTTCCGCAACATTGTTGGCTATCTTACCGTATAGGCTACGGAAGACCGTGGTACTGCCCGTGTAGTGTAGACTAGAAAAGTCCTTGTGAGCCAGAACAACGGAAGTCACCTCGACAGCGTCACCAGGGATGAATTGGATCACATCTGCCGGTAGACCGGCTTCGAGGAGGATCTTGTAGATTATGTAATTGGAAGCAATGGCTGAAGGAGACGGTTTCCAGACAACGACGTTTCCCATCAGAGCTGGAGCACAGGGAAGGTTTCCGCCAATGGCTGTAAAGTTGAAAGGGGAAATTGCATAGACAAAGCCTTCCAGAGGTCGATACTCGACGCGATTCCAGACGCCTGGGGAGTTGTGGACTGGCTGCTGTGCGTAAAGCTCTTGAGCATACTGGACGTTGAATCTCAAGAAATCGCAGAGCTCTGCAGCGGCATCGATCTCAGCCTGCCAGGCATTCTTTCCTTGACCAAGCATTGTGGCCGCCATTATTTCATATCGATATTTTCCTCCAATAAGGTCTGCTGCCTTGAGGAAGACAGCAGCTCTGTCCGCGAAAGGCATTGACTCCCATGCTGGCTTGACGGCAAGTGCAGCTTCAATGGCATTTGAAACATCAGAAGAGCTGGCATTGGTATATTTGGCAATTACTTCCTGGTGGGCAGCAGGGTTTGGCTGGGTCAGGGTCGACGTTCTCGATAGCTATTCGAGGTATCAGCAACGAAATCTTGCCCTTCATTGAAACGGCTGACAGGAATCGACGCCAGAAGGAAGGGCGTATTATCTAGCAGGCAAATACTACTGTGCGAGTTCTCACCTCTTTGCCATTAATCACTGTGGGCACCTCGAGTGTCTGCTTCTGAGCCTTGCGGAGTGCTTCCTCGAGGGATTTCCGGTCTGGCGAACCTTTTGAGTAGTGTTTCTGGCGTTCCAAAGATTAGACTGTGGCTTCAATTGATTCACTTAGGCTTACATTATTCTCATTCTCCACTTTCGGGACTTTGTAAGTAGCTATGGTGGCCATGGTAGAAGGATTGAAAGCGTTCGGTCTGCAGGAGAAGTGGGCGGTTGATTTGGAAGCAATTGGTCTAGAAGATACCTTTCCAAGTAATTGGATGCTCTTAGTTGCCATTGACCAGAAAATGAGAAGCAAAAAGGAAATTCTCTTCTTTTTGAACCAGAGCTTTTGTACCGTTTCTAGCCGTTGTTGTGGAGGTGGGGTTTCTCACTATTTACCCGAGATTTCCCCAGAATATTGAAAGATATGACCACCAACAACACCTCCCGATAGAAAGACAAAAGTAATCCAAGCAGCAGAGATGTTCCTCGCCCTCGTATAACACCTCTAGTTGACACACATCCGTCATACAAAACCCTCTCCCTCCCTGAACATCAATCACTCCTTAGGCTACCCTCAATCGTCAACCCAATAGGCCTCCTCCGAGGAGCTCTTCCCCATGGACTATCTACAAGGTTTGATTCCCTGTGTTCCTCTTCATACAGTGGCTCTACTTAAGTTTTGCCCAGACCTCTTTCCACAAGCTGCTCAATTCTACAACAACTACTACTACCCGTTCCAGCCCTATCTCGCGCCCATCTACCGCATACTCCTCAGCTCTCAGCTGTTCTTTTACCGCCGGATCTTCCCAAATATCTATCCCATATATGTCCTCTCCAATAATGCTCTCCATTCACTCTCAACGGATGCGCCCGACATCCTCACACTTGCTATCCTCGCCATCGCCCTCATCGTATCGGTCCGAGTTCTCGACTACATGCGAAGAACTATCATGTACTGGGTTGGCCTAGCTATTAGGTTGGGTTTGTGGTTAGCTGTTGCTGGGTTGGGGATGTACGTCTGGCAGAGAGGTTTCGACCAGAGCGTGGAGGATTTTGGCTATATCTGGGGTTTCCTGCAGGGGCTTGGGAATGAAGGTGAGAGGATTGGAGGACAAAAGGCAAGAGGCAAGGAGAGAGATGCAAGGAGAATGGCAGGTGCGGGTAAGAGAGGAAGGACGAGGGGAGCGGGTTGGTAGTGAGGAAGGACGAGGGGAGCGGGTTGGTAGTGAGGAAGGATAATGACGGACAGACGGCACTGTTTGAATATAGATTATGGGTTGGGAAATACAGAGCTTGGATGAGCATGGAGATTGTAACATTCCATGCATAGTAAGAATGTCGGGATCATCGGTTTACCGACATTTTTGACAGTTAAAGGATGCTGTCTATTTATAGCTCCGATCCTCTACTTTTTGTATATTACCATGAATGTCATGAATATCATTTCATCTCAACTTGCGGGAATCTGGGATCTTTGTTGGGGTAATTCCCACCTTTCCATGAAGATTGCTCAATAATTTTATGCTCGTACTCTCTTGATATCTCCAATTACACAAGGAAGCCGCTATGCAATATTCAAAACGCCAACGCTATGATTTGCCAGGCAGGTCTCATCGCTTAGAAAACAGTATACCGCGCTCTAGGACAGGGTATCATCGGTAAATAAGGAAAAGATAAGCCAATCCATACCAGGACTAGCATTAGCCCAGTTCTGCGTCCTGGTAATCATACTCAACCTCGTCATTCGGCTCTCTGGGCTCCTGAGCCTCATGGAATTGAATAGCATCATCAATATAGCTCAAGATGGCCCCAACGCTGTCCTCGTTTTGCACGTCTAGTTGCAAGAATGACACCATGCTGAAATCGTCGATGAGCTGAGCCACTGCTTTGTTAAGGCGCTTAAAGCCCCCCCCTGCCATGACCGAATCCGCCGAAGACGGGTCGGTTGACTTGTCTTGTGAGGATATCAGCGCCGCCTTGCTGTCTGTTGGGTCGTCATCCAACAGGGAACTATCAGGGTCGATGAATCGCTTGAGTTCTTTCCGTGACACCGACTCCTTCACTAAATCCATCTTGCTGAGGATGTTGACATGCGGAAGCTCAAGCATTATCATTGCGCTCATAGCTGATAGTGTACCGGCGAAGAACTTTGCTCGATCAATTACAAAGGTAGACTCGAGGAGATATGCGGCGCACAGATTGACGTTCAGAGCACCACCCCGCGTGAGATGTTTGACCAAAGTGGGAACGATTGGGATGTGGGTGTAGAGTTCGATCTGGCCGGGCATATCGATGATGATGAGATATTCGTCGGTGAGGGGTTCTATGGCCTCAGTGAGGAAGTCAAGATTCTCTAGCAGAAATCTTGCAAATGTCAGCCGAAAATTAAGACAAGCGCCGCAGGAACGCTCTCCCACTCAAAGCAAGCGATCAGTCCCCCATTGGGTCCCAAGCCCATATCTTCCATGACATCCTCGAGGGAGATCAGCTCCTTGATGTCGAGGTCTGGTGCGTAGGAGAAGTCCTCGGCGGCAGGGTCCAGGTTGACATAAAAGCATGATCTCTTGTTCAGACGAAGGTGTTGTATCAAGGCGGAGCAAAAGGTGGTCCGAAGTAGACGTTAGTACTTGTCTCTGTAGAGAGCAGTCACTGCGCACACCTTGCCGGCGCCAGCCGGGCCCATTACTACGACACCGAACTTGCTCATGGTTATGTAGATAAATTTGTCGAATCCACGACATGCACCGAAGTCCGAGGTTGAGCGAAATCGTTAGAGGGGTCAATCCAAGCGCTCGGCTCATCTTTTACCCGTGCTGATGGGGTAAACCCGGCCTCAGCATTTCCACTCCTTGTTATCACGCCATATCATCTGAGAAAAACCATCATTCTTTCACTCTGTGTATCCTTTGCAATACGATTTGTTTCCAATTCTTTCTTCTTCAAAAAATCATTGCAAAAAAGGAAAACGAGCAACATGGTCGAATTAACCCAAACCAATGGTCACACCAATGGGGTCAAGAAGCCCACTTTCCTATTCACTTCGGAATCTGTTGGGGAAGGGCACCCGGACAAGATTGCAGACCAGGTATCAGATGCAGTCTTGGATGCTTGCCTTGCTGTTGATCCCCTCTCGAAGGTGGCTTGCGAGACAGCCACGAAGACTGGTAAGCAGCGACAAGTTGGCGGGAAGCTTGTATCACTTAGCGAAGTTCTCCCACTGATTCCCATTAATGTGGCTAATGCTTGCCGTAGGCATGATCATGGTTTTTGGCGAGATCACCACCAAAGCAAACCTTGATTTCCAAAAGGTCATTCGCAACACTATCAAAGATATCGGATACGACAGCTCAGATAAGGGTTTCGACTACAAGACATGCAACGTCCTGGTAGCAATAGAACAGCAATCTCCCGATATCGCTCAAAGCCTGCAGCTCGATGAAGCTTTAGAAAAGCTGGGCGCAGGAGACCAGGGCATCATGTTCGGCTACGCGACTGACGAGACACCTGAATATCTACCTTTGACTGTTCTGTTTTCACATGCACTGAATAAAGAGATGACGAAGGCCCGGAAAGATGGTACGTTACCTTGGTTAAGGCCCGACACGAAGACTCAAGTCACAATCGAGTACGAACATGATGGCGGTGCTGTTGTTCCGAAGAGAGTGGACACAGTGGTTGTCAGTACCCAACACAGTCCAGACATCTCGACTGAGATGCTCCGAAAAGAGATCAAGGAAAAGATCGTACAGAAGGTCATCCCTGCCAAATATTTGGATGACAAGACCGTCTATCATGTAATCATCCTAACTAATGTCACTTGGGCCTTCGCTTACAGATTCTAGATGCAACCATCCGGCTTGTTCATCATTGGTGGACCGCAAGGAGATGCTGGTTTGACAGGCCGCAAGATCATTGTGGACACATACGGAGGCTGGGGCGCTCACGGAGGTGGCGCATTTTCTGGAAAGGATTACTCAAAGGTGGACCGATCGGCAGCTTATCTCGCCCGATGGATTGCGAAATCGCTTGTCCATGCTAAATTGGCACGACGCGCGTTGGTTCAACTATCATACGCAATCGGTGTTGCCGAGCCATTATCCATGTTCGTCGATACCTATGGCACTTCGGATCGGTCTTCAGATGAATTAGTAGAAATCGTTCGAGCAAACTTCGACATGAGGCCTGGCGTTATCGTGAAGGAGCTTGACCTTGCCAAGCCAATCTACTGCCAGACGGCAAAGAATGGCCATTTCACTAACCAGGACTTCTCTTGGGAAAAGCCCAAGGACCTGAAGTTCTAGATCGGCATATTAGACGCCCTGTACCATTCAACATACTTTTTCCTATGTCACAACACTCATACGATTCAACATGCATTTCCCTTTGTCACGACATATGTACGATTCAACATGCATTTTCAAGGTCACGACAGTAACGATATACCACTATGGCGCTTTGTTTTCAACAACTCATAGCGCAGGCCGCAAGAAAAGTTCACCAGATTCAACACGGATCAAAAGATCCACATAGAGGGCGGGATTTGACGCAAAATGGGGTTGGAACATTCTTCAACAATATGGCGTTCGAGGATCTTCAACAAGATTGCTCTGTGAAGGCCTTTGTGCTGTGAGAATGCATCGGTAGCGCTGAAGCTAAATGGCGTGTTGCCATATAGCTCCAACTAAGAGTTCAATTGATCTATCTCATGAGCTCTACCTCATCTGTATTTAACGTAAGAGGGTGTAGCACAAGTCATGCATAGAGGGGGAAATTCCCCATTGGAGATCTCAAAAACTCATGTAGATTGATGTGGATTGTCTATATTCTGGAAAATATCCCCAAAAGTGTGTCAAAGTGCAGAGATTGGAACCCTTAGGACCGCCAATATGTGTGGTAGTGAGCCGGCTTAGACTTGGGATTCCGAGTCCTCTATACATGACTTTTGCCATGTTCTCTCACACAGCAACACGGGTTCTCCTTGACTACCAATACGAAGGTATGTTACGCATTCACATGCATATGCATCCACGGTCGCATTCGGGACGGGCCTTGGTTCTCATGGCTTGTGCGCTACCTTAGCGAGACTGTCCTGTGCATGAGGGTTGAGGGTGTGGTGTTCTCAGGTGATTTAAACAAGTCATCTGCCTGCTCTGCCCTGTCCGTTCACTGGTCGTCCGGTTGTTTCCTGACCTGCGGCTCTGCAGTTTCCAAGGCAGCTGCTTGGTAGCCTGCTGATCTGATTGGCTCCGTCAGGGTTGTTTCTATTTTGGCGGCGTCAAGAGTCGGGCAACGTTGGTGAGCTCGGAGCCTATGATCGGTTGGGAGGAGTTCACAGGGCTAGCAAATGTCAATTCGAAGCAAATGTAGCCACTAGTAGCTGTCTCGCATGCAGACTATGAAACAGGCAGCCAAGGTGTCTTTGACACAGAGCGTCATGTGGATTTTTTCTCCGCAAATCCTCCGCGCCATTCACTTTGACAAAGTTTGCCACATAGTTTTCCATGAATCATTGCAAACGCTTTAGAGCTCCTTCGAGGCTCCTTCGAGGGCCTTGTCGGAGAAATAGTTGTGGTGCCAGAGCACCCGGCGTCAATGGGCGAATGAGGAACAACCGGGCTTCGGCTTCCTTTGTCGTTCAAGCCAGTCTGACATGTTGTAGAGTAACTCTGCCACTGTGGAGGATCTAGCCTCTAGCCTCTAGCCTCTACAGACCAATGACTCGAGGTCGTTGCTTGCCGAGGACTCGCAAGGCATTCGCTAAATACTAATAATTTTCCCCCTTCTTTCTTTCTTTTTTTTACACACGGGAGACGGCTTGGTCGTTATTTTCCCGAAGTGGCGCAATGCCTCTGCGCCGCGGCAATCTCCAGAGGTCAGAATGAGCTCACCACTTCCCGAGGAATTGCAGGCTCTCGGATAATTGGCCCAATTGACGAGAGACAGTCAGCGAGTTCCCTTTGACAAGCACACAAGAAAGACGAGGCTTCGTAATAAATCCTAATAATCACATCGAGGAGCCAAAGGGCGCAGCAGAAGCAACGCCGCTTCGCTTTTTGCCTTGACGATCCAGATGACCAATGCTTTGGTGATTGGTCCAGAGTGAACCCAGACACGGTTTACGGCCGACGCTGGGAACTCCTACCCCAATTCCTACCCCACGCAGATTCTAGCCTTTTCCTTTTCGCTTGCTTGACTTTCACAGACATTCTTTGTCCGCACTCGAGTATAGTATTGGTTGTCCCACCTGGAAGGATTTGTCAAGCCTGCCTCATCATCTCATGTCCCGAGTCTTACCAAGGCTTACGGTAACCCACCCCCCCGAAATCTACCCAATCTGCCAATCCACCAATCCGCCAATCTGCCCGAGGCTGTACTACATGCATGATCCTGATTCCTGATTCCTGACTGCCCTCATAAAGGTAATAGGCTCGTTCCCTTCCGCAAGCGATCGACCTACCCGCGTCTTTCATGCGTTATGTTCGCCCGAGTCCTAAGCCACCCAAGTTTCGACTTTTCGTGGCCATCTTGCGAGTGGGTGAAGCCTCGGGAAGGAGCTGCGGATATGTGGCGTGCCCGTCCAATCATGCCTGCAATCAGCTTCCGTCTCGGTTTTTACTCTTGGAATATGCACACACATCCCTGCCCATAGATCCTATGCCGCTCCTCGCCTTTTACCATCGCGTCATTTTCCCGTCCCCGCCCCGAAGCCATGGAACTTGTAGATCTTAGGCCGATTGTATCATCCCCAATTCAAGCATGCTTCGCGCGCAATTTCCTGCTAAAGGCCGAGAATAGCTGTAATCAGCTAAAGATTCACGAAAGCCGGCGGGGGGAATGCCCCGTGCTCAAAGGGTACGCGATTGGTTTTGGATAATCGGTCTGGGCCCCATATCAACGGCGGCTACAGCGATTATGGACAGTCAGCTGCACATCGCACGCGGACCCTTTTTCGGGCATGTAAGGGGGCCGGGGGGTTTGTATGGGTGTGTGTGGAGCTCGAGGCTAAGGCCAAGTCTCTCGGGCCTAAGGCTATGAACTGCACGTTCTGGCTCCTGCTGCCTGCACCGTGTGCCACTCCGCCTCTCTGTTCCACTGAAGCGGCATCGTGCATTGCATTTGCAGCATTAGATCCTTTTGAGCCTTGAAGATCCCTTTTCCAAAGACTGCGCCAGCCTGTCCGGCTCCGATGTCCATTCATGTGCATGTTTCGTGATGACTCCTCAAGCCATGGTAGATCCTGCAAGCCTTGTACAACCTATTCTGTCAGTCAGCCTCCTTCTTGCTCGCTCCAGCGTCCGAGGGTCGTACAGGACCCCAAGAGGCAATAGCTGCGAAAGCGGCGAGGATCACCGTTTCAGAGCGGTCTTGATCCGTGGGAGCTCGTTGTAGTCCGTTGCTCAGACTTAACACCTATCGTGATCCAGAGTAGTGTCGTCCCTTGGATTAACGGCGTGCGTCCAAGACGCTACTAGGGCCCGGCTTCGCACAGCAGCCCTCGAGCCCTCGACTCGCCGTTCCCCCCACATTGAGATTCGGCGGGCAGTCCTCGGATAGTGGAAAGGTGGAGAGATGCAGACGAAATCGCCTATTCGACGCAGAAAGGTTGACTGGAAAGACAAAGCTCGACCGCTTCATATAGGAATGTCCAAACTCTCCCCCAGGGCCTAAAAGGCTACTACTACCTTACCGGCTACAGGCCACAGGGCAGGCTACACCCTACCCTACACCCTACACCCTACACCGGTGAGATTGTGTGCCACCCTGCTCATTGACTGCCCGAAATTACTTAGACTACCCATCGCCCGAGCCCTCAGCCATCCACCGCCCTCCTCCGAAGAATTAAATTGAATGCGACTTACTGCCTACGGCGGTGCGACTATTATCGACTATTATTATTATTGGGGCGACTCTCCATCAACACCCACCATCCCCGCCATCTTGCATCCAGTCAATCATTCTACACCAATGCGGTTTGCATGGTCGCACTCACCCAATATACACACCAACACATCTGAACGTCCAATAACCGCGACGGCTATCTGTCACCTTGCAGCCTGCTTACCTACCCGTCCGCCTCCACTCCACCTTCGCAGGCTGAAAAGGTAAAGTTGAGATAGTGCCCGGGAAGAGGGGTCCTAAGCTTTCTTTGCGCGCGACCACTCCCTGCATGCGACAAACCCGCGCCAGAGCCCGTCATCAAACAATCATCACCACGCTGTCCTACAACCTCGCCGCCATCCCCGTTACCGGCCCTCTGGCGCACCGGCTCCGTCGGTGCGACAAGAGAGTGGCCACTGGCAAGGCTACGCCAGACTGGCCACTTTGGCTATTATGTACTCGGCGCCGCTCCCAGCATCATCGTCAATGAATGGTATGGGAGGCAGCATGATCGATGGTTCGGGTACTATCAACCCAGCAGCGTTGAACACGCCCGGTAAATTTCCCTCCACTCATTCAGCGTCGCTTGGAGACCGTATGCCATCCTGTTAGCGACAGCCGCAGAGGCCCTTAACCTCTGTTTGCTCAACGCAACCCGCGTGGAGTTGCGTCGCCGTTGCTCGATCTTTGAGTGTGTGAGCTGACGCTCGCCATCCTCTTATAGTATCCGTGTTACCGACCCCATCTTCAACCAATGCGCACATAGGTCCTCGGGGTCAGAAGAGAAGTCGATCACCAGACCAGAGTGGCGATCAATTTGGCGGAGCCGCCGAAGATGGTATGTGTCACAAGCAATCAATGCGGGCTGCCGCTCTACAAAGTAGATGGCGGGTCGTCCGTCTGCAACAAATTCTTAATTGTAACAAACATGCTGACTCTAGTCGGCTTCCTAGACGACCAAAAGCCAAAGAAACGCGGCAGGCCTCCAAAGTCGAAGCTGTCCGCAGAATCTCCAGCTTCTCCGTCTTCGCAACAGGTAATCCAAAATAACCCAGACCAGCTACGGACTCCGCAGCTCCAGTCGCATGGTCTTCCTCAGGACGCCAGTAGTGCTTCGACCCAGAAGTCTCCCCCGAAGTCGACGCCCAGTAAATCAGTGATCAAAGCATTACCGACAGTGAGGGATCATACTACAGATCAATTGACCTCGGAAGGGGATGAATACATACCAAGGGAATACGACAGTGCAGGAGAGGCAAAGGTCGATGCACAGGGTTTTCCTCAAGGAGGTCGTCAGTTCAAGATTCGGACATTCTACGTAGCACACAGACGTGAGAAGCGATTCATGCTGGCAACAGAGTGTGCTCGGGTTCTAGGTTACCGAGACTCATATTTGCTTTTCAATAAGAATAGATCTTTGTTCAAGATCATCGCTTCGCAACAAGAGAAGGACGAATTGATACATCAGGAGATACTTCCTTATTCGTACAGATCACGGCAAATCGCCATCGTGACCGCAAAGTCCATGTTCCGCCAATTTGGTGCCAGGGTGATTGAGAACGGAAGGAGGGTACGAGACGACTATTGGGAGGCGAAAGCTATAAAGCAAGGGTTTACAGAGGAAGACATGGCTGGGGACAAGCGACCGGGAGCTGGCAAAGCAAGGGAGGCGGCGTCGGCTCTCGAAAACAACAACCCCGTTGATACCGGAGGACCTGGCCAACACCAAGAGATCATCTACGCAGACCCAACTATGGAAAGCCCAAATCTTCCTCACGGTTATTTAGGAGGACTACCTCCTTTGACTGAGGATTCCCGATTGCGAGCTTACGGAACCATACAGCGGCCTAGGCAAGAAATGGGGGGCTCCGCCTACCAAGACAAGACCCAAGCCAGTCCTCTTACAGACGTGTTACATCAGTCCTCCAATGCAGCAGAGAACAATAAGAACTTCACCCAGCAGCGATCGACTCGAGGCAAGATCATGACCGAGCTCTGGAACCGGGAGCGTGAGACACCAGTCTCATCACCCCCAGGAATAGACCAAAGCCCAATGGCTGCTCAGTCACCACACTTGCCGTCAAGTAGCATGAGAAACAATCCGCCATCTATGCTTCAACATCCAACCTCCCAAATGATGAGCCCACAGCAAGCTTATTCACAGCAACAACAGCATCACACACCTCACTCCCAATCTCCTATCCGCAGCGGCATGCCACCATCCATGCGCCCTGATCTGCAACAACACCGCCCTTCCATCTCGTCTTCCTATCCCGGCCACGGTCAACAACCGTCCCCATACGGTTACCCTTCTCAATCTCAAATGTGGGGCCATCCACCTCCACATCCGCAGCCCCAACAATCCCCTCTATCGTCCCACCAACCCAACCTGCCTCAGTATAGTCCCTCCTCCCACCACCAACAACCGCCACAAATCCAACAGCAACAACAGCAGCAGCCGCCCCAGCAGCCACCCCAGCAGCCACCCCAGCAACAGCAGCAGCAACAGCAGCAGCAGCAGCAGCAACAGCAACCTCAACACCACCATCACCACCCTCCTTCCCAATCTCCTCACCCACAACAAGGGCACCCACAACCGCAGCTTCATCACAGCCAGAGTAGTGGTTCAATGCACGGAGGCGTAAGTTATCAAACCATGCCCGGCATGCCGGGTGGGCCAGGAGGATACTCGCAAGCTGCAGCGATGGCGGGTGTTAGAGCAATGTACCCGCCGCAGAGCGCCAGTCCAAGTCAGCAGCAGTACATGCATCAGCAGACGACGGCCACGCAGCAAGCGGGGATGCAGGGCTGGGCACCGCCACCCCAGCAGCAACAGCAGTGGGGACATCAACCAGGAGGGCAGGGGTATCCTGCTAGCACTGGTTATTGAGAAGACTACAGATCCTTGATACGAGGGATGATATGATGCGTTATGGGTCATGGTGATGGAATTATATGACTGCATATCGCATTTTGCCTATTTCTTTCGATTTCCTTTCTTGCCTTTCAAATAGTATCATTTCTTTCGCAGGCATTTCGGCAGAGACCAAGCATATTCGACACGGCGTCAGATCAAGCACGAAAAGGATACCCCCCCAACACCAGCACCCCCACCCAACCCGTCACTATTGTCTCTTGGTCGCACTGGATGACAGCACAGTCCGACTACCATCACCTTCTCTGCACTGGATCACAACCACAGCGCAAACAGGATTGCACCAGTACCGCATCACTACCGCACAACAATCGGCGTTACAAATATTCTTGTACACAACTAGGGAAGGAAAACCGGGTGGACCCGTTGCATTATACATGTCATGTCTTTAGGTTGTTGCCTTCGTTTAGGGGGGACACGGGCATGCCTACAATCATTTCTGTAATTACATATTTGGGAGGGAGCAGGGGCATACTGGTTTAGCCATGGGCAACTTGGCATCGTCGATGGAATTCTCTTGTATGGGCTTGGATTCCTTTTCAGCTTGGGGGAAGACCGCATAGTGACTTGATCAATGGATACAGACTTTTCGCATGAGTACAATGATGGCGAACCGATTGGTTATTTGAGCAGTGGGCTGTTGTGGACTCCTTTGATGCCGTACTCTGTAGCACATATGCCAATTCAAGCATGGTGGGGTCAGAGAGGTCACAATGGCATCATTTGGAAACGGGAATTGGTGGAGGATGCATCGATGGATTCTTTCGTGCAGCTATCTCACATTATGCATCATGTATGCCAGCCTTAGTCCTCCCTCTCCCGTCGCTGCATGTACGTGTACTTCGCGAGCCCCTCCACTCACTTCTTCTCAAGACCCACCACCACCATTTCTCGCAACCCTTCTCCCTCCATTGTGCTCACTGTCTGTCCCTCCCTCCCGGATCGTCAAATCTCATCGGCTAAAGTGGTTCCCGGAAGCCGTGCCTCGATGGAAGGCATCGACGGGTTTGACACTGTAGTCCCGTAACCGCGAGACGATGTAACGAACGATGCGACTAATGCAGCGCCAACGCTCGATGAATGCGCTAAAGATTGATGCTTAGAAGTAGAGTTTTCGATGAGCCCACAAGCTTCGTCGTTGCCAAGATGGTTGGTGGGTGGAGACCTTGAAGACGGCCCAAGCGCCGGGCATCGCAGTCGTTGGACTAGGAATAGTCTGACTAGGCCAGCGGTGGAAATCAGCCAAATTGATTGCGATTGGGTGAATCGTCATTCGAGACAGTGGTAATTTTGCACCGACTACCGAGCACCGAGCGTCTGGCAAAGCCCTTGTATGAGACCAGCTTCGCTACGCTGTCGCCGTTGTTGGAATCTTGTGGATACCCGAAAAGTTTGATTCTTAAGCCTCTTCTTCGCTTGATCGCCAATGACTCGAGTTTTGCCTCGAACTGTGAGCGCTGCTCGAGCTACTCCCATCGGAGCCCCCGTTTCCCTTTGGGACGACTTGCTCCCTGATGGTGCTGATCCACTCACACTGTAATAGCTCGGCCGCGCTGGCCCTTCTCTTCGGATCGCGTTCGAAGCACCTCTTTAAGAATTCTATGCCCGGCTCACTCAACTGCTCTCTGCTGGGCAACTGCGGCGGATTACCTTGGGCGATGTTGTACATGATGGCCCATTCGTTGTCGAGGCTTGCCCAGGGACGGCGGCCAGTGCTCATTTCAAGTATCACGCAGCCAAGGGACCATATGTCTATCGAACCAAGACGGCCTTCGTTGGAGCCTTTGATGACTTCAGGGGACATGTACATTGGAGTGCCGGTCATGGACTTCTGTTTCGCAGGAACTTTGGGAAGGCCGACCCCGCTTGCGGCGGCGAGTGGTGCTTCGTTTGTGGGCTGGAGTGTTTTGTTCTGGCGGGCAATGACTTTGGCGGCGCCGAAGTCTACGTATTTGATGATCCCGTTGTGGTCAAGTAGAATGTCTAGAGAGTGTGTGGTTAGTGACAGGCCGGCAGAACTTGACGAATGTGAAACCTACTCTCAGGCTTGATATCGCGATGAGCGATGCCAGATTGGTGGAGATATGCCAGACCTTCCAGCATCTGCAGTGCATACACTTGGACCACCGTTTCGTCCTCAATACGCCCGTGCTCAAGGAGGTTAGCCAAAGAACCGCCGGAGCAGTATTCCATGAAGATATAGACCTTGTCTCGGTGAACCTCTATGCCGAAGTAGGATACTATGTTGGGGTGGTCGAGGACCTCAAGGACGGCCTGCTCATCCCGAATTTGGCCAGCCACGGTGGGGATTAGCTGTGGATCTTGTAAGCGAATCTCTTTGACAGCCATCAGGTATCCCGTATCAAGATTGATGGCCGCATATACGGATCCAAAAGTTCCACCGCCAACAAACTGGCCTTGTTGCCATCGCATGCTGACGTTGGTGGCTGAGGATGACAGATAAGTCAATGAGCGGTCGGCGTCATTTGACTCTTCCATAACGCGGCCCAATGCCTGTCGTTCTGCGTTCTTCTGTCTCCTGGCCTCGTCAATCTCGCTCAATTGAGCAAGCCATTGTTCACGGACAAATTCCGAAGCTTCTGCATCGTTCTTCATCCTACTTATGTCCATTTTTCGGAACTGCCCTGCCACTGCGTCAAACCTTTGCTTCTCTGCTTGGGCAGCTAATGTCGACTTGGCTCCCATTATGTCGAAATGTGATATCAACAACGACATGCATCCAGCTACCTTAGTCCGCAATCGCTTGAACTCTTCGTCAGTAATCGAAAGGATGTTCGGTCCTGTTGTCATGATCATGGCGAATTCGAGAGCAACCACTGCCCATTTGAAGGTCTTTCGGTCTGATGGTATGCAATCATCACAGATGAAGCTCACCCAGTCCAAAGCAAGTCTGGTGAGCTTCAAGTTGTTCATCAGACGTCGATTGACATCCATATATGCCACAGATCTTTTCCCAAACTCAGTCGCGAATGCAAAGCAGGTCTGTATAAGTTCCTGGTTCTCCAGACCTTCAGTCTGCTTTCTGATGATTTCAACGCTCTCCATGATAGTATTCGAAAGCTTGTAAGCAGTCTTTTTGATCTTGCCGAGCTCCATATTTACCCTTGGCAGGTTGGCTCGCAGATCGGTTACGATGTCGAGCTTCATGCCTATGGCTTGAAGGAAAGCACTTCGTGCGCTTTGCAGCCGTGGCAAGGATCCATCTGCCACAAGACGCAAGCGACCAGGTCTGATATCCATAGAGGGTGCGCGCATGGTGATCTCTACTTTTTTGCCGTCCCAATAGAAGGGGCCATCCGGCCGAATGATCAAAACATACGGTTCCGAAGTATCCTCTGAGTCCTTTGCGTCTCCATGAGAGGAGGTTCCGAGTAGGGACTGAATATCCCGCGGTCGATCGTACAAGGACGGCGATGCTATTAGAAATATGCCATCGTGTTGAAAGGCGGGACTCGAGATGAGGAAATGATCTGAATCGATGAGAGAATCGTAAAAGCTTTGCAATTCCCGCCTTTCGATAGAAATATTGAATTCGGTGGCATTCTCGAAGCGGATTCCTAAATGCCTCGAGAAACGGAACAGCTTTCTCTGACGGACCCGGACAGAATCCAGTATTTGCTTGTACCGCTTATCCATGTCTAGAGCGTTCTCTTCGGGTCTCCTCGTCAGTTCTCGCTCAAAGTGCGTGGTGAGACGTTGTAAGGCCTTGGCTGTCAGCCCGCTGAATTGTTCGGCGACTTCGACGTCTCCTCCCTCCAAAAATCTACCTATGTCATTGCAAAAGTCCCATTCTTGTTCGAGAATCTCTGCTTCCTTGAAGGTATTTCTATTCCCCACGAGCTTTGCATTCAACATCTTAAAGTAGAACTTCAAGGCGTCCAGGACCACGAGGTCGAAATTGTCGTCGATGCAGGGAGGCAATTCCCATCCGGGTTCCGGTTGAGAGATGACGGTATAGTCTTGCTTAATCCGCACAGCTAATTTAAGCAGAATCTGAAATTGCGAGATCATTGAGGTCTGCATCATTGGTGTCAGTGTGGCCGGATCTTTCATCTTGGTAGCAAACCTCAGTCGCATGCGGATGATCTCTTGGATGAGCCGTGAGGGAAAATTGATGAGTGTCAACAACTCTTCAATGTAGGGAGGCAGATGGCGCTTAGCGAACTGTGTGGCGTTCATGATGAGAGTTGACTTGGCTTTCTTGATGACCTCTGCCACTGGAACCAGCATGCTATGTTTACCCTCATCGTCACCCTGCAAAGATGTAAGATTTTCATCTTTATGGATCCTTTCAAGGAACGTCGAGTCGTCGGCCAGTCCAGGCCCATCGGAAGCTTGGGTGGTCGATTTGGCAAAATCTAGTTCCTCATTACCAACCCAGCCTCGTAAGACAGCAAGCTCTGTATTGATCATTTCTGTTGTATTGTGCCAAGAAATCATAGCTTCGGAGCTTTCGATGAATGCTGTCGAGGCAGCGCGCTCAATGGCGTTCCCGAGAGCTTTCCGCGTAGGGAACAAACTCTCGCATCGTTCAATTTTATGCACGACGTCCAGAACCTGCTTTGCCGCTGGCATTCCCACCTCGGTTTCCCCTTTGACCTGGAATGCAATGATTGCTTCGATAACGGGTATTATGCTCCCGCGACCTTCGTCTATCATTCGCCGCTGCGCAGATAAAGTCCGCCCACACACTTTAGCCCTGACACCGAACCAGACCTCATTCTTGAGCACTTCCTCTCCTTTCTGCTCCGTATTACCTATCAGGCGTGCCTTCTCCTGCTTAACGACGTCTCCTTTCAGCACAGATGCCAGCATGCTGTGCCACTCAAGCCTCTCTCGGTTTTCAGGCACTTGAAGCTCTTCTGAGGATGGCCGGATGGCGTCATTGTTATAGAAGAGCTGGGTGTCTTCATCGTAGTTCCCCTCGGCATCTAGATGGACATCGGACGACGGGGACTCTTCGTCAGGCTCGGAGTCGGTGCTATACCCCAAAGAGGGTGTGTACGGCTCTTCGTCGAGGTATTCATGATATGGGTCCTGGCGTAATTGCTGGATGTAGGCCTTCTCTTGCGCTCGATACTGGGCGTTTGGGTCTCGCCGAAGCCGCGTGCCGGAAAATGAACGATGCCGGCTCGAGTTGTATGATAACAAATGAGGAGGTTTTCGAGGTGGATTGTAGGTACTAGATGGAGTTCGTGCGGGTGCTGACGGTCTTTGAGGTCTTGCGCTCGCTGCTTGGGGCAGTGGTGGAACTTCGCGTATCTCTCCCAGACTCTCTTCCCTTGTCCTATGTTGTTTTTGAGGGTTCCATGAGGGTTGATTTGAAGAGTAGCCTGTCAAAGGGGTAAGGTTTTCCACAGTCGAGCCTGGGGTGAATTGGGAGAGGCTTTCGGTATCGCTGATGCCATCGGCAGCGAGCTCATGTCCTTGGTGGGTCAAAGCGGAGTAATCGTCCGAAGAGCTGGACCCCTCAGAATCTTGCCGCAGGGTATCTGGGCGTTCCTCCATCACCTGTGGAAGACGATGAGCATCGAATCGCGCTTTGTCTGGCGTCCTATCTGATCTTGGAGAAGTATCTCTATACGCGCCGTCAGTACTCGTAGCGGCAGCCATTGTTGCCAAGCGAATTTGAGCCACAGCTACGTGTACTTTCTCCGGGGACAAGCTTTTTATTAGCCACCGAGGCCACCTCGCGAGATCTCAGATCCTAGAAAGTCAACAACGCATCGTTCCAGGTTCTTGCAGTTGCGCTCGTCCAGTTGATTCTAGCATGTTGGTCCAGCGGTTGCCATGACAAACATGATGAGATAACAATAAGAATAAGAATAAGAATAATAATAACAAGAAGAGTCATAAGAGTAATTAAAAGGACGGTAGTACTCAGATTATTCAGATATCATGGCGAGGAAAGCCGGATGTCTTTACAAAATCATACTTCTAAAGCCATGACGGCACTCAAATGCCGGTTTGCATGGGCCACGGCCAAGTTTTTTCGGATTATTACTGCCATCCTTTTGTGTAGTCGCGACCCTCCATTACGTGAACCTTCCTCTAAGCCTGGACAGATTCCATTATTATTGAAAAGGAGAGCAAGACTTTTTACAACCTACTAGTACATACGTTCTCCGAGTTTTAAACCTCAACGACAATAGCTTTCCTTTATCCCTGCCCTGCGCCACCAAAAGGATCCATTTGCTATTGGAAAATTGGAAAATGATCATCCAAAGCTGTTGCCCTAATACGGAGAAGACAGAATCCTTTCGACCAAATGCGTACCAGGCTTATGACATGTTCGATGAAGCGGTCTCTTTGCCATGGAATTTCAGCACACACATTTTATAAGGCAAGATTGAAAGGCAAAGACCCACTTCTTAATATGGATTAGACCTGCAGCAGCCTGATGGGAAAGCACGACATGAAGAGGCTGGTGCGATCAAGTCTCTACTGTGCTCCACTCTCAAGATTAAGGTCTTTCCTTCGTGATGGTATTCACTAGGAGCGTTCAAGCTCAAGCCTTCCTTCTTAAACCATCATTCCACTAGAACCTCATTCATGACTAACACAGATGAGTGCATCCCCTTCTCAGTTACTGCAGCGCCACGCTTTTGATGCATCAGATACTATTTACCGCGTGTGTTTGCTTCCCGTTCATCTCTATATCATGCCATATTGATGATTTTTCTTATCAACGCAGCGTACCCCTCTCATCATTTGCCTCCAATTCGAGCAAATCATTCCGGCTTTCGTATTCATGGTAGGCCTTCCACAGGAGATGTCCTATGAGTATCTAGTCGAAACGCCATTCATGGTGCAAAATGCAAGCAGGTGGTCAATGGCAAACATATCGAGACCCCTTGCAGCAGCAGTAGATGGTCAAGCTGCTGCCTTCTCCTGTACTTCCGGAGACTCTATACTAACCATTTCTTGCCTTCGAACAAATGACATCAATCATCAGCTGGCACTGATTCAACATCTAGGAACTATACTTGGTTTTTCTTGAGACATTGCGTGCGCCCCTTCATAGTTGAGTGGCTACTTGGCTCTTCCAGGATTACTCCAAGGCGTCGATCATGCTATCTTCGCTGCATTCGCGGCGTTTGGTCTTAGGGCTCTCGTATGGCCAGTCATAGAGGAGAGACGGCTGAATCGGTCCTTCGTGAGGGATTTTCTGTCCACAAGCTGCGGGATTGAAAGACAATTGGGCCGAAGAGTGCTCCTGACTTTGACGGGGAATGTAGGATTGTACACGCTGGTGGTGATTTGGACCATGAGGACTACGAGGACTCTAAGGAGCCGGAGTCGAAGGATTCAGCTGATAGCACCGGCCAAAACAGCTAAGCGCTGGGGTAAGGTGGTGGCTTGGAGGACATTTTTGGCCGTCTCTGTTTGCCCTTTAGATCTCTTCGTCTACTGAACACGGCGTGACAACAGCTGACTCGATGACCTGAGTCATGAAGACCTCGCTGAAGCACCCAATGCGGAGATAGGCACGGCCACGAGCCATGTGTTTTTTTGTCGTCCTTCTGATCATCGCCTCAGTCCTGGGAGAGTTTTGCTGTTCGAAGCGAGATTTACTCTCTGAAAAGCCACCAAGCCGCCGATTTAGCGTGGCTTTAGCGAAGAATGGAAAGCATAAGGCGTTGGAGAAAGATACCATCAATTACATTATAATTGAAGCTCGTAAACTGTGCTCGTAAAATGATTATCAAAATGGTGACCTGGGACTCTTTATCATTACTCTCGGCTGTCTCGTTTAATGGGTCTGCTACTGCTACCTTCCTGAACGGCTGAAACGTCGAAGCTATTGCCCCACGCCAAGTGAGGATCACGTTGTGCCTGCAGAAAATAGACGGTTTTGGCTTTTGCTTAGTTTCCGATTGACCTCCATCCTACCAATCAAACTTGTCCCTCAGCAAGCCCACGGTATGCCGACCAAGCATTCACTTCCCTCGTCATCGATGCCGAATGACCATGTAAGAAGCCGTTGACTGATATGATAGCACAGCCTGTACATTTTGGACAGGAGACGTGATCCAACTTGTTTGCATCGACATTCGAGAAGAGCGACAGAAAAAGAAGGAGAAGTAACCCCCTTTGCACTCTTCTACCGGTACCTCAAGGTACCGTACTCGTAAGATACCTTAATTTTCACTTTCATGACTGTAAGATTGGCTTTCGTTGTGCCTCATCTCCCGTGATCTACGCAGGGGCTTCATAGCTTATTAAGCGCAAAATAAACTGACCCGCCCCAACTGCAATTGGGCGCAAAATCACAAGTCGACTCTCCCCCGAAGTTCCCCCCCACCCTTCCACCCTTCCATCCATCCCCCAAATTACCCCAGCCTGACCTGCATACGAGTCAACATCGCCGCCATCTCCTCAGGTCGCTCAAGTTCAGCAAGGCCTCGACGTGTGAGCTTGCCACTGAATATCAATCATCATGTCGGGTCCTAAGGTGGACGGGGTTGACCTGAGCGCTCTCAATTACACCACCTTCGTCCCATACAATGAAACCATACCAACTGGGGGCAATTCGCTCACTCAAGATCTCAATGTCCACTATGAGGTATGACTCTTGTCAGCGTGCTTCATCGCGCCCACTGACGGCTTTGACCATCCTAGGCCGGCGATATCGCTTGGATGCTCACGTCCACCGCTCTTGTCTTACTCATGATTCCCGGCGTTGGGTATATCCTCCAACAGCTCTACCACTCGGTTCTGTTTCTAGACTGACGTTGCTGCAAGCTTCTTCTACTCCGGACTCGCGCGAAGGAAATCCGCGCTCTCCCTGATATGGCTCTCGATGATGGCTACTGCTGTCACCTCGTTCCAGTGGTTCTTCTGGGGCTACTCGCTCACCTTCTCCCACACGGCTGGAAAGTTCATTGGAAATCTCGACAACATTGGCTTCAGGAATACATTGGCAGCACCGTCCGTTGGTAGCCACAAAATTCCGGATCTTATGTTCGCCGTATACCAGGGCATGTTTGCTGCTATCACGTATGATGATCTGCCTCCTAGTATTGAGTGAGCAAGCTTGTTGACCTCTCATGTATAGCGTAGCTCTTGCCGTTGGTGCTGTTGCCGAAAGGGGCCGTATGCTTCCCTGCGTTATCTTTATGCTAGTCTGGGCTACTGTCATATATGATCCGATTGCTTGCTGGACATGGAATCCTCATGGGTGGGTAGCCTCCATGGGTGGTCTCGATTTTGCTGGAGGCACACCTGTGCATATCTCATCCGGATCCGCTGCTCTTGCATATTCGCTTATGCTTGGAAAGAGAAGGGGACATGGTACTCACGAGTTGAATTTCCGTCCCCATAACGTGACCCAAGTCATCATCGGGACCGTCTTTTTGTGGGTCGGATGGTTCGGCTTCAATGCCGGTTCGGCCTTGAGTGCAAGCATGCGTGCTGTCATGGCCGCTGTGGTTACCAATCTTGCCGCTTCCGTCGGAGGAGTGACATGGTGCTTGCTGGATTACAGGCTCGAAAGGAAATGGTCCGCTGTCGGGTTTTGTTCTGGAGTCGTCGCAGGCTTGGTTGCGATCACTCCAGGATCTGGATACGTGCCGGCTTGGTCTGCTGTGATATACGGTGTTCTTGCAGGATCCGCGTGCAATTACGGTACAAAGATCAAGTTCCTCCTTGGCATTGACGATGCCTTGGATATCTTTGCCGTGCATGCTATCGGTGGCCTCGTCGGCAACCTCTGCACAGGCTTCTTTGCGGCGTATGTATCACCCATTTAGAACATGTTGTTCAGAAATTGACAAGATTCTAGTGATTACATCGCACATTTGGACGGCTTCACCGTGATTCCTGGGGGTTGGCTCAACCGCCACTGGATCCAGCTCGCCAAACAACTCGCTGATTCTGTCTCCGGTTTCGCCTATTCATTCGGCGGTTCATGTATCATCCTCTTCCTCATGAACCTCGTTCCAGGCCTACGACTACGTGCCAGTGAAGAAGCCGAGGTCCTCGGTATGGACGATGCCGAGATTGGCGAGTTTGCCTACGATTACGTTGAGCTTACGCGAGACGTCCTCAACGGCGATGCATTGGTCGATGACAACGAGTCAAAGTACTCTCGTGATCAAGATTCACCCATGGTTCATGGCCATGAGAAGAACTTCTCCACATCGTCTGATGAGATACCGATCCGTCAGCGGCCATGAATGATTCGGGTCCCTCAATTCAATATGTATCAACGGCTACCTTTCACTTCGCGATATGTATCACGATCCTGGAGTTTCATTGAGGCATGCCACAACAGGTCTTGCAATTGTGTATACTTGACGGTCTAGATATTTACTCTGATGTATTATGTCCTTGGTCGCGTAGCTTTGGCCAATAATGCTATATCTAGTCTGTTCTTTCACATTGAGCCTACCATAGTAGTATCGTTATCCTATTTCTTGGTACTGTAGTCCCTCGTGTGCCTCGGTCATAACCTTAGTGTATGGGATTACGTAATGCGCTTTGGCGTGCTTTCGCGGGCCTCTGTTCTGTGCACACCCAAAAGGTTCAGCCGGAAGATGAAATCCTCAACAGTATCTGCATACTCCAAGGGGCTGACAACCATGTCTGGTATCGAATCACCAACTCATTCCCCTGCTCCACCCCTCTCCAACTTCCCTCAAAATCCCGAAGAATTCGATGCAGACTCACGCGTTTCCTTCTCGAAGCTCGCCAACAAATTCATTCTCGAAGCGGACAATGGAGAAGAATTCGAATTCGATGATGCACTGAAGAGATGGGTTCCAGTGGTATGCCTTCATCCCCTACATATATGAGAGGGTGCCCATGCAAGTCATGGTCAGGATGGCGGATTCTAATTGCATGCCCGGTCATTGTTGGATCTACAGTTGGACGATGCTTTGATGGAGCAGCAAAGAGCGGCTTACGCTGTTCAAGGCGTGGATGAATCGGAGCCGGCACAAGCAGGGAAGAAGAGGAAGAAGCAGGTTTATACTAACGGGGAAGATGTAAGAACCAAATTGACTCAACCCATCTTCCTGTGCGAAACGACTTTTCTACAGCGAGCTGATGTCGGTACTCGTAAACCAGGAAACAGGTGGTCGGGTAAATACCAAGAAAGCAAAGCCCGCCCCAGAGCCCCGAGAACGCAAAAACACTGCTGTCTATGTAACCTCGCTCCCACTCGATACCACCGTCCAAGAAGTAAACGACATCTTCTCACGCTGTGGTGTCATTGCCGAAGAGATCGATCGCGGTAAGCCTCGCATCAAGCTGTACACCGACGACGACGGGAAATTCAAAGGGGACGCCCTCATCCTGTATTTTCGAGCCGAGAGCGTCGATTTGGCGATACAGCTGCTGGATGATACGGAGTTCAGGCTTGGTGATGGCCAGAAAATGAAGGTCGCCGCGGCGGATTTTAGTTATAAAGCTCAGAAAGACGCGCCGCCTAAGAGTAACATGAAAGACAAGAAAAAAATAATCAAGAAAACGCAAAAGTTGAATAAGTAGGACGCCTCTTCCTTGCAAGTTTGGGAAAAGGCGCTGCTGACCATAAGCAGTAAACTCGCAGACTGGGATGACGACGATCCACAGGCCATTCAGGAAACCAGCTCACGGTGGGATAAGGTGGTTATATTGAAACACCTGTTCACTCTCAAGGAGCTCGAGGCGCGTTTGATTTCTCTCCTACCTTGATCTACATTGTTTACTGATATTTCCACCTCCAGGAAGACCCAGCAGCCATTCTCGATATCAAAGAGGACATCAGAGAAGAATGCGCCAAGATGGGCGAAGTCACCAACGTTGTTCTATTCGACAAAGAAATCGATGGCGTAGCAAGCGTGCGGTATAGCAATGCTGTGGCTGCTAATGAGTGCGTGAGGGTATGATACTCATCCTAATCCCATTGATTCGTAACCGGAACATTCAAGCGCAAAGCCCAAGCAAAGAACACATTTTTACTGACACTGCCCCTAAATCAGGTCATGAACGGTCGCCACTTCTCCGGCATGGTCGTCGAAGCCTACATCGCCGACGGCAACGAAAAGTTCAAGAAGTCGAGCGAGAAGAAAGCTGTTGCAATTGAAGATGAAGAGGGTGAGGGTGAGGAAGAGGGCAAGCGATTGGATCAGTTCGGAACATGGCTCGAGGAAGAGGCGGCTGCTGCGAAAAAGTGAAATAATCATCAGGGAATTTGGAGTGGTACAGCCATCTCTCGGTCCTTGGCAAGGATCTCGAGGATGATCGGCCGAAATTGAGGTGTGCGATTGACATACGTATCCATCTTGCACAACACGTCTTGTTCATTCGACGTCAGCCAAGTTCCTAAATGTCTGAACATCTCGTGGTGACAATTTGTTCACCATCCATTCAGTCTACGCAATCGAATATTGCAAAACGCGCCAACAAGCAGCCGCAGCTCAACAGGAATCAACAAGAGCGACAAAACTAAAGAGACCAAAAATATTCCAGTCATGGCAAATCCTCTGCATCCTTCCAATTCCCAAATTATGACCGCTCAAACCACCACCCACCATTCGTCCCGTTCGATCCCTGCAATCCAACCCCTACAGCACTACATAACAGACAGCCTCTTACCCACGCCCCTCGTCTCCGGTCCCCATCTTCTCCATCCACAACCTCGCGATCCTATTCTATTCTATTCTATTGCATTCTCTTCCGCTTCATCGGTCTTACCACCTTCTCCCTCCTCCCCTGACTCGTCTAATCCGACCGCCCGTTACTCATACCCCCAACACCACCGATCTCGTCTCCCACAGCTAATTTGAGGTCCCCGATACGTCCTTGTGCCGCTCCATCGATGACGCTATCATAGATGCCAGATCGTGCTGCTAATGTGAGTGAGTAGGTAGGGTACCTGCGCGTGGATACGCGGTCAGAAGATGACGAGAGCGATGGCGACGGAGGGATAATGGACGTGCTGCATCTGACCTGGGAATGACGTGGGGTTTTTAGTTTGAGGGATTAAGGAAGGGAAATTGAAGCAGTTTGTCGGGGCATTAGCATCTATAGTTTGGAATTGTGTAGAGAGGTGGAGGTGTAGGAGCAGAAGCGGGAGGAGGGCGATGTGAATGGGGACTCTTGAAAGGGGGTGCGCTGATGGGTGAGGAACTTGTTCTCATCGAATGAAGGATGAAGGACTAAGCTGATGCAACTTGTAGCAACATGGTTACACGAATGGTACAGCAGAGACTGGAGCAAAATGGGCTTTACGCAGCTCCTGGCACCGCGGTATCAGTATCAAAAACTTGAAATTTCTTTGCTAATGACCTCGCATGCTTCACTATCTGTTCGCTCGAAACATAACCAGTCTGAATCACGTAAAACACATCAATCGTGCGCGTACTGCATCGCTGATGCTATCGCACAACTAGTCTCATTGAAGAGAAGATTTAGAGCAGACGAGTGTCCGCCTAATCTATTCCTCGCCTTCGACAGGGGGCTCCTCCTCACTATAGAGAACAGTAATTAGCAATGCATCGAAAAAGGAGTATACAGAGGAAACTTACTACTCTTCCTCCCCCTCGGAAACGGAAGCCTCCTGGTATTGCTGATATTCGGATACCAAGTCGTTCATGTTGCTCTCAGCCTCAGTGAACTCCATTTCATCCATTCCCTCGCCAGTGTACCAATGCAAGAAAGCTTTGCGACGGAACATAGCAGTGAATTGATCACCAACACGCTTGAAAAGCTCCTGAATGGAGGTCGAGTTGCCGATAAAGGTCGATGACATCTTCAAACCGCGAGGAGGAATGGAGCAGAGAGCGGTCTGGACGTTGTTGGGAATCCACTCCACGAAGTATGAAGCGTTCTTGTTCTGGACGTTGCGCATCTGATCCTCGACTTCCTTCATAGAGACCTTGCCACGGAATATGGCAGCGCAGGTCAGGTAGCGGCCATTTCTGAAGTCGGAGGCGGCCATCATGTTCTTGGGGTCGTACATTTGTTGGGTCAATTCCGGTACGGAGACCGCACGGAATGAGTTCGCACCTCGGCTAGTAAGAGGTGCGAAGCCAACCATGAAGAAATGTAGACGGGGAAATGGCACCATGTTGACAGCTAATTTTCGAAGGTCGGAGTTGAGTTGACCGGGGAAACGGAGACAGGTGGTAACACCAGACATGACCGCGGAGACAAGGTGGTTAAGATCTCCGTAAGATGGGTTGGAGAGCTTGAGGGTGCGCATGCAAATGTCATAGAGCGCCTAGATTGACACATCAGTCCTTACGTCTCTGTGGAAAAGTCGCACTTGACCAACCTCATTGTCGATACAAAAGGTCTCATCCGAGTTCTCGACCAATTGATGCA
Source organism: Parmelia sp. 050094 (assembly GCA_018257885.1). Taxonomy (NCBI): domain Eukaryota; kingdom Fungi; phylum Ascomycota; class Lecanoromycetes; order Lecanorales; family Parmeliaceae; genus Parmelia; species Parmelia sp. 050094. The sequence goes on from JAEUBB010000024.1 coordinate 152,539, forward strand.
CAGACAGAGTAGCGTTGTATGGCTCCACAACAGTGTCGGATACCTTTGGTGAAGGAACCACGGAGAACGTAGCCATCATACGATCTGGGAACTCCTCGCGGATTTTCGAAATCAAAAGGGTACCCATACCAGCACCAGTTCCACCACCGAGGGAGTGTGTGATCTGGAAGCCCTGGAGGCAGTCGCATCCTTCAGCCTCTCGGCGCACAACATCGAGGACTTGGTCGACCAATTCTGCACCCTCGGTGTAATGACCCTTAGCCCAATTGTTACCAGCACCAGATTGACCAAATACGAAGTTATCGGGTCGGAAAAGCTGGCCAAAAGGGCCAGCGCGGACAGCATCCATGGTACCAGGCTCGAGATCGACCAGAACAGCACGAGGAACATATTTGTTGTTTGAAGCCTTGAAAGCGGTGAGCTACGTATCGTGGCATAGAGAGATATCCTTATACTACCTCATTGAAGTAGACATTCATACGCTCCAGCTGGAGGTCGGATGTTCCATTGTACCTAAACCCAGTCAGGGTGTCCAAACGTTGCATTGTTCCTTGCAGGTGCTTACTGGCCAGAGCCATCGAGTCCATGCTCGCCAGAGATAGTCTGCCTGCCGATCACCAAGGATCATGAGTATGCGTGTTATATCGCGTTGAAGGACTCGAGAATAAACACACCAAAAGGCAGCACCAATTTGGTTACCCTTGCCTGGTCAGCTAAAATCAATTTTGTTGGAAAAGCCTAGACCTACACATTGCCCTGTTTGGAGATGCACCTATATGTCACGAAGAGCAAAGATCAGCTATGTGGTCCTCAACCAGACAACAGGAAAGGGCTGGCCAGGGACGCGTTTGGAAATTTGTTGTTGTAGCAATACTTACAATTTCACGCATCTTGACTGTAGAGTAAAAGTCAAGTCTTGCAAAGATTTATTGGGAACACGAGAGAGCAAGCCAAGAGCTTGAAAGGGCTGCGAGTGTAGTGATGGAGTGGTGGTTTAATGCGTGCGTGGAGAGAGAAAAGCGATGTTGATGTTGTGGGATGCAAGCGCGAGGCGCTTCACGGGCTTGGCGGGAAAAGAAGACAACAATGTGCCCCCACCTCGCCAGCCCAGCCAGGCCCTCACCCACGGCCGCCGCCTTTAGGGTGAGCAGGGGTGCCGCCCAGGTGATGCAGCACCCCACTACGGAGTAGGGTGATGAGCATCCTACTTTATGCTCCCCCTTCTGCTCACCCTCAACCCACGGTTTAAGTAGTCAAGAACGGCTGCCATTCAGCTGCGCCCAAGTAACCTCGGAGAATGGCTTGCCTTGAGGGTATAAAGGGGAGCGGCGCCGCGCTCAATTCTACATCTTTTGATCCCAACAACGCAAAGCGTCCTCTCCCTTGTGTTCCCCCCAACACCTTACCAATTTTCGACAAGCATGCCCCGGAAAGCGGACAGCCCAGAGCAGCTGCTGGACATGACCACCGCGAATGGATACGAGCCGGGAGTCCATAAGCTGGAAGACAGCGTCAGGGACATCACAACATACGTGGACAAGACTCTCTATGACCAGAATTGCGCTTTGAAACGTTACGAGCAGTGAGTGCATATCAGCTCAATATCTATTAGAGGGTCACTGCTTACGAGGTTCGAATAGATGGCTAAAAGTACTTGAGCTGAAGAGAAGACGCGACGCGGGAGAATCGTTTCACCGCGAGGTTGACAAGGATAATGATATCGCATCCAATACTTCGATTCATCGTAGGACATTGACCTTGTGCTCAAGCGAAACCCTGGCGGCGGCTGGAAAGTGATCTATCGGGTTGACCAGCGTTTAACCGTGATCCAGAGAATACAGTGTACTGTCTACCCCATCTCTTCGTTCGTATATCAACTGACGGGCGACGTTTGCGAAGGTTTGGTGCATCTACCAGTCAACATAGACAGCTTCTCAAGGACGGCACACAATTCCTACTCGCTTTAGCTCTTGCAGACAGAGCTATTCAGGGCATCACGTCCGCTGCGGATCTTTGGGAGATGCACATTCCTGAAGGCGAAGACGAGCTTCTTCTTCGATGGACTGATGATGTACAACTTCTGCCGATAGTCCGCAATGTCACTATGCAGAAAGGTGTTACGAATGAGCCGCTCTCGAAGGCAACCTTTAGTAAAGTCGTCAAGTCCGTGCTGAATCTGTCAGGATTCTTTGAGGGTGCCACAGTCCATGCTATTCGTCGTAACATGGGCAAGCAGGTTAACGGTAGGTCATCTCAGGCATGCAAAAGCATATAGAGCCCATTTTCTCTGACAAATGAACAATCTAGAGAGGTACACGGAGGTCCAACGATCCCAGCAATTTGATACAGGTGGATCGTCGTGTATTCGGCAGAGATTACATGGCAAGCACCTCAGATGTGTGTGGTAAAACTGCGTTTTGGAACGAGGCAGCTGAGCATGATCACGTCGACTTCTTTCAATCCTTTGCCAAATTACGCGAGAAGGGCCTACCGAGTAGCCTGCCGGCCGAAAAGGAGGCTGCAGTCAGACAGGATCTACAACTTCTCGACTTAGACCGTGAGATTGAACGGCTTTGATCCGAGGGAGCTCCTGCTTCTGAGATAAAAGCCGCTACAGGCAGAGCCCGCAACTACCGCACTGGCCTAAAAAAGAGAATGTGACAGCATCATAAGCTGGAGTGGGTTCGGCAACGGCGGGATTGGAAAGTTGCTACTCGCAGTAAAGAAAAACCTGACGATACTCAGGACTACGGACTTGCTAGACATACTGTCTTCTGTTGTGCCGGAGCGTCGGCGCCTGACAAAGACAATGATTTCGGATGAAGTTGTCTCAGAGCAGGACCGAAGACAAGCTGTTGAAGATCTTTGCTTCCTTACATCACAAGACACTACGACTTTCTATCTGCTAGGGGAGAAACCGACTGATGGTGTATGCCCATCGCAGGGTTGTGGTGCGCGCGTTGAAAGGTTAGAAAGCCGACGCCTCGGCACTTTTCGTATAGACTAATCGTTGCAGTTTAGCCAAACGCCAACGGAGCACCCATATCCACGACTGCCGCCGTAAGGAGCTTGCACACACTCTTGAGCGACTGCCGTCTGAGTTGAGGTACTGCTATACTTGCTTCGATTGGTTTGTCGAAGAGGAGTGGGACGAGCATTGCCTTACACACGTCACATCATTTACCTCGAAGCGGTGCGCCACCATCACCTACTGCCATACCCTTGTCAGTCCAGCTTTCTGTCCTTTCTGTCCTTTCTGCCTGGGTAATCGAAGCGAGCTGGCAAGCCGACGATGGGAATCCTGGAGCAGAGAAGCAAAGTTGTGGGTCCACCTTCGGACACATCTGGACGTATCTCGCTGGCCCTTGAGATGTCCGCACCTTCTATGCAGCCACCAGGTCCCAGATGAAACGTCGTTGCTGTAACATCTTAGCGATATACACGGCTTACAGATGAGTCCGCACTTGCGTAAGTGTTGGCAACAAGAGCGCAGTTCGAAACCTTTGATCAACTGGATCTCTACGACCGCAAGCCAGAAAAGACAGAGTCCAGTCGATAGTGGAGAGGATCCGGAGCCTTCGAAGCGGAATAAAGGCCTTTCGGAAGTTAACTGGAGCGATGATATATCTCCGATGTCTCAGGTCTCCTTTATTGACATGTCTGCTGGCGGTATTCCACAGGACCTCCCAAAATTGACTTATAGCGGGCCGAGCTCACCTCCAGATAGCGAATCACTTGCGATCCACCGAATATCTCGCCTTGAGTCTTACCATTAATGGTAGACTCTCACATACTATCCACGCCCGTTGGTCTTCCCAATTTCCAAAGGCCTTGTCAACGAATTCCATATCAAAATTCCAAGACATGCGTGCGAGAATGATCCTCAACTCGGCTAATGCAAATCTGCCCGGCAGCGGGATGTGTTAGCCTTTACTCGGTGAGAAAGTTCCTTGTTTCAGGGAGCATGACAAGAACAGTGTGTTGAACGGATGGCGATGCTCTCTGAAATGGTATTGGGTTGACTCACTTGCCACCAATGCAACTGCGTGAGCCAATAGAGAAGGGTCTGAATGCGTCCCTGTTGTCCTTGGCAAATTGGGTATCGGTAACGGTGAGGAAGCGCTCAGGGTGAAACTCGAGAGGAACTGCAAAATTGGCACCGGCACGAAGAGTCGCACCCAGCGCAATCCCAGCCACTGTCTGTGAATAGCGGGAAAAGAGCATCAGTGCTCTGCTTGTTGCTTAACTTGTTGAAGTGGGACTTACCCCTCCAGGGAGCCAGTATGGCCCCACCTGCAACCCGGCTTTAGGAACAACCCGCGGCATAGGTGAGGGTGTAGGATGGTGAATCCGCAAAGACTCGTCGATGACTGCCTTGAGATACGGAAGATGCTCAGTCGACGAGACAGTAATCTGTTCTTCTGACTTGAAAGCGCCACGGATTTCCGCATTGAAATTTCCATAAGCACTCGGGTTCTTGAGCAGGTAGTAAGTAGCAGTAGACAAAGCCGCCGCGGGCAACTCGGCTCCAGCCATCATGAGGGCCAGGGCATTAGTATCGAGTTCTTTCCTCGTGATTCCCTTCTCGCCATCACTGATTTCCCCAATCACAGAAGAGAAGAAGTCAGGCCTTTCAGTGCCCATCTCTAAGCGCCTCGTAACACTGTCCGTTATGAATTTCCAATTTGCCAATCTACGTTTCGCCAGGGCCTTGAGAGCGATTGCTCCAACGAGCCAGTCAACAGGCCAATGGCGACTCAGACTCGTCCTGAGAGAAGTGAACCTCATGCCCATGAAGAACGCCGTCATCCACGGATGTTGCGTCGTCGTCTTCAAGCTTCCAAGAGATTCCCCCAGGGTCAAGTCACTCAAGATATCAACGGTGGTATACCCGTACCACTTCGCCACATCGACCTCACCACTCTGTTCCCTCGCGACTTTCTTCAAATGCCCGATCAAAAGATCAACATGCCCCATGATCAACCCACCCTGCGCTCCCAGTGCCTTCTCCGAAAACCCTCTTGCCAAAGCCCGTCTCAATCTCAGATGCGTCGCATCCTCCGCCGTGAAAAGGGACTGCGCACCATTTAGCGGCGGCTGCAGGCTGAGCGGATCCTTGTGTAACCCCGGACGGACAGCATACATGTCCATCCAAGCGACCGCGTCGGTGATGGTGAGCTCATCCGGAGCGATCCGGACGATGGGTCCATATCGATTGTGCAGGGTCTCCACGAACCGGTGCTGTTTTCCTTTGAAATGGGAAACCACGAGGGGAAAGCGCGAGACGGCGGTGGATTTTGGACCCGGGAAATTCGCCAGAGGGTGCAAGGTGAGGTTGTATGTGGCTCTGACCAGTCTGTAGAGGAAAATCTGCAGGAGTCGTGAGCTTGGCTTTTCGACGCGGAAGGGGATTGAGCATGAAATTCTACCAGAGCTGTTAGAACCAAAGCTCTTTCAATGATTCCCAACTCCCAAAACCCCCATCTCTCGGACGCAAAAAGTATCATACTGACACCAAATCTCGTATAATTGATTCGAATGTCATCAAAATAGTATGTATTCACAGCCCAATCACCTGACGCTATAGGAAGGAAGAGCAACTCTGATCTCAATACACTCCGTCCCCCCATACTCCATGAATTTGAAATACATCTTACTCAGCATCACAACATCCACTCCACCGAAGTCACCTTGCAGAATTGAATCCGGACAACATCTCCACCGCTGAGCCTAGCGTAGAGCTCCATTGTCGATGGAACCCCCGTACGAATAAAGAAAAAAGCAATGGGACGAATCGTCTCCGACCCGCATTGGTCTCGGATTGAGTAGCGCGCTAGCAGACCGGGTTTCGATGCAAACTTCTTTTCTCTGACGCATCGGTAAAGTAGGATTCGGACTTTGCCACATGCTGCATGCTGCATGCAGCAGCCATCGGCCCGATGAAATTACAACTTCACAGCGAGCGAAGACATCCGAAGACAGACAGCTTCAAAGGGCACATCCCGCTCAATGAGTGATACTCACCAATGTCGATGCTTTACCGAATCGCCTTTCCAGATCGGTCATTCTGTCCCAGTTTTTCAATCGATATTCAGAGCACCTAGTATTCCGCACCACACCGTTTACATACTGGACAGCCTGCCCCAGTTCGGCAAGGTTATCTCGTGTGAAGGTACCTAGCTGCTTGGAGGTTACTCTCTCTGCCGGCGCTATCCCGCCGCAGTGGTAATTAGCCGTATAAACGGTCGGACCCCCAGACCCGCTCGCGTGGACTTGGATCCTGAAGATCCTAGCCACCGAGGTTCATACTTTAGAAGGACTGGCCCGTGCGGGCCGCATCGAATACCGGTACTATGAATCAACCCGTTCTCCTCCACCCTCTCACGACGTGGGCAGACCCTCTCATCTGCCATTGCCGGAGCATGTGGCAACAGCGAGGGATGCCGCCGTCGAGGCGTCCCGAAACTTCCGTGATCTGCTCATTGGGTCTTTAGGACACGTATTCAGTGCCTCCGTGGACATGGGACTCTTCGGTTCACCACAATGCTGAGCCTGTAATTTTCCAAATTGAAATGATCCTTTACATTAGCTTTGTCGCCCTGCATTGGTAACTTCCAGTTCATCCGAGTGCTGCATGAGGCTAGAAGAAATGCCCCAGGAAACCCCGCTCAATGTGACCTCTCCATACCTTAGGCCACTGATGCATTAGCCCGTAACATCTCGATCTATCGTAGATCAATTTGGGACGGGTTTCTTCGGACACCAGGTACTACCTTATGCAAAAACAAGATGGTAATTAGCCCCACCACCGTGTTTTTTCACTCGGAACTAATGCAGCTTCGCTCGTCTAGGTTTGTGCGCAACCTCTGTTCCAACTTCACCACCTTCTCTTTTGATCCAAGATAGACAATATTTTCAAAACTTGTGATGGAGACGCTCGGTGAAGGTGCTATACTAGGTCCATTACGTGTTTGATTCAATGCAGGGTTCACTCCGGTCTTTGTCGGATTATTGGCTCAGTATGAATGTTTGTAGTATAGATTGTCAGTTTGCTGCTTTTAAGAGTGGATGCCACATGCAAGCAGATGCGATCCGAGCGCATACCTTTCTTTTTGGGAATTGGGCCGAGTAGTTTCCACTTACTCCCAATCTCCGGTTGAAATGTAGAACATTAAACCCCGTCAGTTGTCCTGAAGACTTGCAATCCTTATACTTGTCGCAACTTGAGTATCTCTCGTCCCCTCGAATACGCCTAAGCATCTAATCCTGCAAAATCAGCTTTAAACGACATATTATTTTTCGCCATGGCTCCTTACCCCACTGCACACGAGATCGAAGACATCTACATGTACCGCGAGAGCCCAGATACAATGAAGCTGTGGGACGAAAGGCTGGCCAAGAATATCAATGCCAAGGTCATGGGCCACGATCATCACATGGCTGGCGAGCATAAAGGTGTCGAAGCGTGGAAAGAGAATATTAGGGCATCCATGTCTGATATGATAGACACGTCCAAGAGCACCACCCTGGAAGTCGTCAACGTCATTGGTGGTGGTGAGACCCCTTGGGCAGCCGTGGAGACGGTGGTTACCGGCAAGGCCAAATCTGGTGAGTGTCTTTCTACGTCCATGCTTCCCCCCAGGATGGTCATGGACTAAACTCATCCAAAGGTAAAAAGTGGCACCACGAGCATGTAGCGATATTGCGTTTCAATCTCGAGGGGAAAATAACCACGATGCGCTGTTACATGGACTCGGCCCATATCAACCATCATGTGGAAGAGCACAAGAAGACTCAGTCCAAGTCTTGAATGGAGGACAAGAATTCGTGGAGCTTGTGACATTTGCAGTGTCTGACCGATCAATCAAATTGTCGCGTAGCCCATTGACTTGCTTGGCGGCAGACATATTTCGTAACAGTCTGTCTATTGCCAGATCGTGTTGAATACCTAAGCTTGTCAATGCAACAGTGTCATACATAAACTTCTTGCCAATCATTCCAATCTCTTAACTACGTCGGACTCGGAGAACTACATCCACTCGTATCAGCAGCTAACCTACTTAGATAACCACGTAGATCATGTGCCTTCAGGAGAAATAAGATCAAGCACTGATTTGCATGCTCGGGGACATTCGGCGTGCAGAAAGCGGGGGAAAGCTAGCGTTGGCACACATAGCCGTGATCATAGCATTGTTGGAGGACGTCTTGCGTGCTAAACATAAAGTATAAGGAGTCCTTCGCGCGTAAGCCAAGGTGGAAAGAAATCGTCAGATGAAATCATCGAAAATCTATTCTTCGACAGATCAAACCTTGATTTTCCCTTGTACCGTTACACCATCATGTTTGATACACTGCACGTTGTGTCCCTGACCGAAGTCAGGCAGGGTGTCACTGTCCCTGCAGTCCTAGCCTCGGTAGGTTGCTCTGGTTTCTCAACCTTGATCTCGTAACTAACAATGATATCCTAGCTTTCGTTGGCAACGCTCTCCGTACTCTTATCTTTTGCAATTTACAATGTCTGCTTCCATCCTCTACGCAACTTTCCTGGCCCAATATTCGCTTCAGCTACGCCCATTCCTTTCGCTTGGCGTTTGTTGAACGGCCGAATGGTGAAGTGGACTACTTCCTTACACGAGAAGTATGGTGATGTAGTTCGCATACATCCCAACGAGCTATCATTCGTCAACCATGCTGCATGGCAGGAGATTTTCGGTTACGCTCGTCGTCCAGAGCTTCTAAAGGCGGACGTGGGTACGATAGCATGGCCAAACGGTGTCCCGCCACTACCCACTATCATCCATACAGCAGACCACAACCGACAGAGACGAATAATCGAGCATGCGTTTACCAGCAAAGCACTCAAGGAACAGGAGTACTTGCTCCAAAAGCATAGTGATATCCTGATAAGCTGTCTCACCAACAAAATTGGGCAACCATACGGTAGCTCTGATGTCGACATCTGCGAATGGTTTTACCGCACCACCTTCGACATCATAGGTGATCTGTGCTTCAGCGAAGCATTCCACAGTCTTGACCAGACGGGAACCCATGATTGGCTTAACAGAGTGTTCAGAGGTATTAGGTTTGGTAGGAAGCTGGGAGCTTTTGACCATTTCCCGCCACTAGGAGCCATTTTGACATGGTGTATATCTCGTGCCATCCGAAGCAGCTTGCAGCGGAATTTTGATTGGATAGTCGAGAAGATCGATCGTCGGATCGAAAGAAAATCTGACGGACCAGACTTTCTGAAGTATGTACTCGAAAACAACGACAAGCAGGGAATGACCAAGGATGAAATTGACTCCACTGTATTTGTTCTCCTACTTACCGGCAGTAGTGATACCGCAGTCGCAGCTATGACGGCTCTGGTGTATCTGGCGCTCAAAACGCCCAGGGTGATGAGTCAGCTCCAAGATGAGATCAGAAGGGCCTTTGGAGAGAACCCAGAAAACATCTCTGTAGATGCAGTCGGGAAACTCGAATATCTAGACGCAGTCTTACGAGAATCTATGCGGCTGCACGCACCTGTACCAACTGGCAACCCAAGGGTGGTAGATCGGCCAGGGATAGCGATCTGTGGTATCCCGATCCCACAGGGAACGCGAGTGGGCCTCCCACAAAAGACTGCGTATCGACTGGCGTGCAATTTCATCGAACCAGACTCTTTCATCCCTGAGCGATGGCTAGCCGACCCTGATGGACGTTTTGCTGCAGACAACAAAGCCATCTTCGAGCCTTTCATGGTTGGGCCGCGCAGGTGCATTGCAAAACCACTGGCCTTGGCTGAGATGAAACTAATCCTAGCTAAGGTCCTCTGGCATTTTGATCTTATGCTGTCCAAGAAGAGCCAGGGGGATTGGTGCGATCAAAGGTCTTATCTAGTGAATGAGAGAAAGCCGCTGTATGTACAGCTGAAAAAACGATCACTGCCCGGCACGAAACCAGAAAATGCCGACGGTTGATACAGCATGTTTGGTATGCAGCATAGACACCTAGTGGGCGCCAGAGGGAAATACGGACCAAACCGACATGGTGGTTGTACAGCAGCGGCCAGGCGTTCAAGATAAAATGCTTGGACCTTTGCGCGCCAGACTTATCCCCACCCCGCAAAAAAAAAACGCGATGTACTGATTCCAACATATTCCATTAGTAACCAATTTCTCCGACTACTCAATAAATTTGTCTCTTGCACACGTATCTGAGGATATTGTGCTACTTATAGTAGTAAATCGGCCAGTAAAGTACATACTGCTCTTTGCAAAAACATTGGCGGGAGCTCCCGCGGATGGCCAACCCCGCGATTTTTTGCTGGAACGACCGCCCATGGCAAGCAGGAGGTAAAATCGTGGTATATAGCTGTAGATTCGTTCAAATATGAGGCCGTGTGTAGTCCAGTTGCCACTCAGACTTGGTGTAGCTCTTTTGTAGGCGCAGCGTTGCTTGCGGTAGATGTGCCTGCGGTGTAGATGTGACTGCGGCGGTACATGTGCTGCGATAGATGTGCCTACAGTAGATGTGCCTACGACAGGTGTGTGCCTACGTGTTAGCAGCGGAGTGTCGTTGGGCGCCACAGCGGTGGGCCTGCGCCACGGGCAGCTGCCTTCATTCGGCCTAGCGGGAGCGACGGGCAAATAATCTCAATCCAATTGAGGCCATTTTGGAGTCTCCTCAATGAATGGGTACATCGGCGGGATTGGAGAGATGAGTATGAGCTCCGGACAGTGATCCAGGAGGAATGGAATCGGATTGATCTCAGGTGAAACACGGGCCAGAATAGCTGAAATGCCTTGGAGATGTCGGATGCTACGTGAAGGCAATCATACCAAGCTAATCAAGTAAAAGCTGTGGTAGAAATGTACATACTCTAGATCATGTTGTCCATGCGGGTTGCAGCTCGGCGGGGGTACAAAAAAGCTCGGCAGGAGTAGAGCTTAGTATATACTCACATACTCAACGTATTTAGTCTATACCCTCGATAAGATTATTATATATATTAAGCGAATATACTATACCTCTAATAAACTTTTTACACCTACGATTACCCTGGTTCGCGCGATAACTCGATCGCGCGACAATAAGGCGGCCATCACCCTAGACCTAATAGGGGGTGATTTCGGGGTACATTTCGTATGTCTTGGCGTAAACATACGACACTGCGAGGCTGGAGAGGGGAAACGCCGCCACAAAGCCGATTCCAATCGTAGCATAATTTGGTGTTACTCATAATTCTTAAACTCTCAACTTGACACTTCTGTCATATCAGGTTTTTTCCCTACTGATTGATAGTCACGGTGTACAGAATCACAATGTCACTGCCTTGCTAGACAGTCATGTCATGTGGATTGGTTTTATATCCATGAGACATCACACCTTCTTCCACTTGAAGAGGCAGCTCAGAACACTGCTACAAGATCTCTTCCTCGCAAAAGTCACAGTCCGGTTGTCGAGCGGCTCAGTAGCTGTTGCATCTATAGCCTCAGGTCTCTTTCCTTGCTCTACTGCCATCTGCTCAATCTGCTCCAATTTCCAAACTCGCAGGAACCACATGCATACTCCCGCCGCTATGTACATGAAGCCCGTAAAGATCTGGGCATGAAGGTAAATATTTCCGCTCTTTTGCCTGAGCTCGAGGGCGATAGGCTCAGCGACTAGATCAGGGTTAGCCAAGCATTGAGAAGTTATTACTGCAATCGCAGTGGTGCAACCCACATGTTGTAGGAAGAACGAGGACTATCCAAACAATTGACAAGGCAGAAGGTAGCTCTTTCAAGCCAACGACTTCCGCTCCCACGGGTGCGATTGTGGTCCAGAAAGTACCTGCGACGGTACCAACGATGATGGCAAAGAAGACCAAGACACCAAAGCTCTTTGCAAATATCCAAATGACGAAGCAGAATAGACCACCAATGAATGTGCAAAGCCCTGCCAGGTTGATGCGGCCAGCCTTGTCTGAGAAGATCCCAATAAGAGGACGACCAAGCCCCTGCCCAAGGTTGAGCACTGCCCCAATGATCGAACCTTGCTTGGCGCTTAAGCCTATGGCATAGGCATAATTCGGCAGCGAAAACAACAGGACAATGTAGCCCATCATGCTAAAGAAGCCCCATCCCAGTAACAACAGGAACGCTGGTCGTTTGAATAGAGTATAGTCGAAGGCCAGCTGGCTCGATCCAACGGCCTTGTTGCGGTCTCTTATTAGCATAGCGCAGGTGCAATTGACTGCGCAGGCCAATATCCCAAGAATCCTGAACGCCCATTCTACACCAAGACTATCAATCATAGCGTTTGTGGCCAAGCTGTACATCACTTGACAATCTCTCAGTCAGTATCTCTCTTTTGAGGAAGACGAGTGAGCTCCGAGACACGTCTGAGGAGCAAACACCAAGACATATCTCAGTACTCAAAACCAGATCAGGATAGGAAAAGTTTTGAGAGAAAACATAACGTACTGCCCCCAATGCCACTACCCGCAGTACCAATACCATTGGCAAGACTTCTCTTTTCTGTGAACCATTGTGGAATAATACCGACAGAGCCCACGAACAAGAGGCCCATGCCGAATCCGAAACAAACACCTTGACTGAGAAAAAGCTGCCATGTCTCATGTGTGAAAGATGCACTGATCAACGCAAGAGTCTCAAGAGCAACCCCGGATAGCAATGTAGTTCTTGTCCCATATGTCCGTGTAATGTAGGTCGAGAGTGGCGAAACGAGCAGTGCCTGAGAGATCGAAAGACCACCAATGAAGGCGAACTCTAATGGTCCAGCTCCGGGGTAGTAGTCATTGGCCAAATAGTAGGCAAGGAAGACACCATAGGAAGAATTGATGCCCCATGTATGTGCATTGATGAAGAAAGTACACCCAACGCAGACCCAACCGTAGCCGCCATCTGGAGGCTCATCCGCCTCTATCTTTTCCTCGACCTTAGGCTGATCTGCTCCTGGTGCAGCAATGGTTGTTTCTGAACCAATAAGAGAATTGTGAGGTTCACAGGCACTCGCTTTGGTAGCGGCATGAGGCGATTCTTTTTCGTTCATGGTGGGAGGCGTGGGCCACGGGAAGCTCTGGAGAGTTGGAGTTTTTGGGAGAAGGAGACGATGAGGTAAAAGATGTGGGACCGCATGATTAATATTGCAATGCTAGCTTGACTACTGGCGATTGGTTTTAGTAAGAAACAGTAGATCATGGCATAAAGAAAGCATGAATATACGAATGCCGCTTAACCGGCCTAATGTATAAACGCCAAGGCCCCGGCAACAGCCGTTTGTTGCCGGGGCCTTGGCGTTTTTCGGATAAGCAACGCTAGGGTAATGATCACGATACAGAAAAAAAGATAAGCTGGAAAGATGTTCCTTTTGTTCCTCGTTTCACCAAGGGAGCTGATAGGTGGACGCCCAATTTTGATACATGGACACCCTCCTCACATCAAAAATGGTGGCCGAGCTTTAACCGTTAGCCCCCGGCAGGGCTTGTTTGTTTAAGATTCAGCGCACCGGAAGAGCGAAGGAGCTCGTGTGTACAGGAGGGGCCCCCCGAAGGGAGGGAGGATCCTGTTCACGAGTGACCGCTCTGTAGGTA
>JAEUBB010000024.1:166127-177583 GCA_018257885.1 Parmelia sp. 050094
GTGTCCTGAAGCTCCTAAGACTGCGTATGCTGTAATGAATAAGGGGTAAAAAATTGGGCGTCCATGTATCAAAATTGGGCGTCCACCTATCACTTCCCTTCACCAATTGGTCTCAATCTCAGATTCTCAAACGGTCTCGATAGAATAGGTACGCAAGGGGATTTTTGCAAGTCGTCACCACTGTCGCTATCAAGCGAATACCCGCTCCATCATCCGCTCTTTGTCTTTAAATGCTACTCTATCTCGCTATCGGTCTCACGCTCCAATCAACTTTCAAGTTGGCTACGCGTGAGGGACTCCTCCAGTTCCGGGCCTCCCTGGAACCCCAAAGCTCCAACCGGAGGCTGGTATCTGAACCTGCTTTGCGTCTACATGCGAGCTGAATAACCCTTGCTGGTGCTTGCAGTTGTGGTTATTGACAACTTCCCTCAACATGCCTAGACCAAAATTGCCATGATCTCTTATTACTGTAGCCAGCCCTTCCTCCTTTAGATTTTCCTCAACATCGCTTGCTTTCGCTGACAGTGAAATAATGATATTCCGTAAACCCGAATCAGTGTCAGGAGTACTGCTGAAGATTGCATTAACGACCTCCCGATTGTGAGTAGAGTTACGAGTTATTTCGCAATTTTGAAACTTGGTCATCGCCAACGTTTTCAGCGCTGGAATGTTGTAAGATCTTACTTTTCTGCAATAGCATACACGCGGACATTGTTCATGCGCTTGCAGTGAGAGGCTGTTGCATCATCGAACGCTTCTGGCTTCGAGCTTGATTCTACGATGAGGTCGTCCGTATCCTGTGGTGCAGCCAAGGGCGTGGCTTGGGGGGGATTCCCGTCGTCGTAATCCAAAGTGTAGAGGTAGGTCAGCATGCGTCGGACCGTGGACTGGTCGTCATCGTCTAGGGTGATTTTTGCTGTCATGGCCTCCTACGAATACACCATTAGCAGCTTCCTTTACTCGTCAAGGTGGCTAAGTGCGCATTGAGAATCCCAAATCACATGCTGCAGCAAAGAAATCGGAGCGTTGACAGATGATAGCGCGATGGACTTTGTAGATGTCAGATCCACAATGAATTGTGAGATCCGAGTATTTCGAGGAGCCAAAGAGGCTACTGACGCTGCTGACGAGTTCGTTTTGGTGAAGGGTTGCCATGTTGACGAGTATTTTTCTGCTTGTGGTCGTCGCTGATGATGTCCAAAACTGTACATGCTGAAAGATACGGAGTCAATTGAAGAGGTGAAAGTTGAATGTCTGTGTATAATGTTTAACATGACGGCGGGGAAATGGACTAAGTGTTGAGCCAAACACTGATATTGAATGACACCACCTATTTCATTTCGCGGGCTTCATCTTAGGTACAACAAGTAATCGTGAACTCTTGCATCCAAGTGGGTCCGTTAACCGCTGCCCCATGATCCTCCTACTTTAGAGAAGCTCAAGACCCATGTGTGAGCATGCAGTTGCAGGCCAGTCCTGGCAGAAATCTCCAACTCTAGACTCCGACATTGGCGTATGCTTTCTTTAGCTTTCGAAAAAGTGCGGCAACCGAGGGTTCCTTCTTCGCATAGGTCCCCTTTCTCATATACATTCCGATATCTGATGCCTTCTGTATCATCTGCGCCAATTCATCTTTCAACGTGACGAGTTTTCGCTGCAGACTCTCCTTCTCCTGACGATTTTCATTTGCGTACTTATCCACCTCACGTAAAACATCTAGCCCTAGATCGCCGTGATATCTGATGATGCTACACAAGCCATCATCAGCAACGATTTCGGTGCGGTATCGCACGCAGTATCGAACAGCGACATTACGCAGCCCGGGATCCGTGACAGAGGTAGTCTCGAATACAGCATCGATGATATCAGGAAGGCCATGACTTGGCTTTTTCAGCCACAGCAATTTCTTGAATTTCTCCGTGGCAAGCTCCTTCAACCCACCGATGTCATACTTCTGTGCGATTGCATAAACTACTACATTGTTCATCATCTTGGCATGCCTCGGTAGCGCTTCTGCCGAGAGCTGCGTAGTCAGAGCTTGGGAGGTAGCCGTATTTGACACGTTGACCATATCTTGCTGGGCTGAGGCCGCATCTCCTTCGTCATCGTAGGCGAGAGTATAAAGATAAGTCAACATTCGACGGACAGTTGGTAAGTCATCCTCCGCAAGGACAATTATGCAGGTTCTCGCCTCCTAAAGTGGCAGTATGAGCTCGTTTTACACCTCGCCAGACACCGGACGAGAGATCACGTACCTGGAATTGCCCATCACAGGCCGCAGCGAAGAATCTTGAACGAGGGCAGACAATGGCTCGATGAAGCTTGAATTCTTCAGAGCCGCAGCGAAGGGTCATATCAGCGTATTTGGACGACTGTAGGATTGAAGTATTGCTCTTGGCCAAGCCATAAATGTGGATATCTGCCATCTTGCTGACAAGCGCTAGGACTTGTCGTCAACCAGGTGTTCGAGCGGTGAACGTGGCTAAAGATGACCACGGTACTCTATTGTAGATCTGAGAGCAGTATGCTACATGGGAATGGAAAGGAAGGTGATATGTTAAGGTAAGAGGATGGATTATTAGTTCTGATTGTAAGGTAGCAGTGAGACTTTCTGTAAAGTGACCGCTGCTCGACGAAATTGTGCATACTTCACCTTAAGTGAAGCCCATGACTGACCGTAGTGAAAGTCCAACGGTCGTAAGCTACGCCTGTTCAAACAATAAGACAAGATTAAGATTCAGAAGACGATACAAAGAGTATGGAGTTTAGAGGACAATGTATGCGTTCAGATTCATCTCACAGTAATTGATGCTCAAATCTACTTGTGATTCTTTGGCCTTCATGGTCAATCAAGCCTTCAGCCTCCGTTCTTCACAGGCTACACACACAGGCTTTTCCTCATCTCCCCTGGTAAAGAATCTGCCATCGTCGAATTGTCCTCCACACTCCTGCACGTAGTATGTTAGCAATCTATTTAAGCGTCTCATGTCTCTTTTTCCACATACCACACAGCAGAAGCAGTCTACGTGCCACTCGCTCCCAAGAGCGCTTACACCACCCTCAACAACTGGTTTCCTGCATCCTTTGCACTTCCCACTGAACTTCCCGGCGTGGCATCCTACGCACCATGCGTACCCATTTTTCTCGACAAACGGTGTCTTCGCATCGAAAGGATCGCCGCATTCCGCACAGAAGAAATGGCCTACGTGCCATGATCCACCGCAGGCAAGAACGACTTCAGACTCAATGGGCGTTTTGCAATTTCGGCAGCGTGGTGAGTAGAGCTCATGGTAGTCAAGATGGCAGTAGAAGCGCAGAGAAGAGTCACCGTCGTCAGCCGCTGTTTCGCCGTCTTTTTCGTCATGCAGGACGTGGTTGTTGGAAGCTAGGCGAGCTTCAATGCGTTCAATGCGAGCTGTGCGGGCAGACTCAGGCTCGGGGTAGAAGGCAACGCATTCCAGGGGTTCGGCGCAGTGGTGGCAGGTAAAACAATGGGGATGAAATCGTTGGGACGCCGCGCTGACGATGCGACCTTCGATGGGAAGAGCGCAGGCGGCACACTGAGCGGTAGCCCTGCGGGAAGACGGCGTCCAGTGCAGCTTGGAAGAGTGAACTGGAGTTGTCGATGAATGGTGAGGGAGAGGACGGTTTGCTGGTGATGGGCGAGATCTGCTTGAAGGAGATGGTAGAGGTCGCATGGTAGGTGGGTCATCAAGTAATGAGATGGTTGGTATTGGAGAGTTCGAGATAGAAATGGAGGGCATGGAAGGTGAATTGCAGGATAGCGTCTCGTCAATGTGCATAGGAGGCGGTTCAGGCACATTAATGGTTGGTACTATTGGCGCTGAAGCTGTTGATTCCGGCATTTGAGGCTTGAATCGAAGCCTCGCGGGAATTGCAGATGGATGATCCGAGGAAAGATCTCCCTGCTTGCTTGTATCTTTGTATTTCCAATCTTGCTCGAAGCTTACAATTGGCCTTCCCGGGCGATTGCTGACCACGGTTGGGGAAGGTAACTTCGGGCTTCTGTCCCTCATCCGCATACTTGTAGCAGCCTTAATATCATCACTACGAACTTCCTGGCCATCTTTATTCGCGGACAAACCTGTGCGACTCTCTGTGTGATTGGCTGGGAGTGGGTCTGGCGGTGTTGAGACTTGCGAATTTCTAAGGTAGGAAGGATTGCGAGATTGAGAGGGTGGGTTTCTGTGAATCTCGGAGCGAAAGACTCTTATTTTCTCTTCCGCAGAGGCAAATCCTGAGCGAAGGAAAGAGTGACTTCCAGTACGATCTTTGGACATTGAATTTCGGTTCTTCATGACGAGTGGTGCAGGTATCCTGCTCTGCTCTAATCTGGCGGCCTCAGAAGCCTTGTCGGAGTCTGGTTCTTCATAGATCTTGTCATCAGGATTCCTGAACAGCCCACCACTCACATCCCGTGCTCTGGGCCCGCTAGATCGACGGCGACCTGAAATCTTGGGCAAACCCTTAGTGTTCAGATTCATGTAGGCTTTTTTCTGTGGTGAGTCCCACAACGCATGGCCGGTTTCCTGGGAAGCCTGCGTGTCTTCGCTGGGCTTTTCAGGTTCTGCGAATGTGATGACTGTGTTGCGAGCTATTTTTGACGGGTTTATGTCGCCTTTTTGGGAGTTTGATGCGTCGGAGACTGATTGAAAGTTTGTATCGCATTCGCCTGTTGCTGTATGCTGCTCCGTATGCCATCCAACACTCTGGCTTCGCGCATCTGCTCGCTGATAATGTTTGCAGCTACGCAGCTGGTTTGCATCCATATAGGCGATCCCTTGATTCCTGTGTCTCCAGACGAGCTCTGAAGCTTCATCTTGAGCAGCGGCGTGAATCTTTGCCTCATCCCTGAAGTCCATATCCTCTAGCGCTTCCCGCAATGACCGAGCCTCCTGCTTCTCCACCCATCGCATCCCGTTCTCTCTGTATGTTCCACTGGGACTTATTGGAGGCAGTCTAGGTATTTGAGAAGTTGAAAAGTCTCGTGAAGCCCCACCCACAGTCGGCTTCGCAATAGGCATCTCTGAGTTCGCTCGTCTATGTGACAGTGCACTCGCGCATCTCTCGTGATCCAGACCCCTGATCGGGTCGGCTTCTCGGGTTGAGATCAAGGGTCGGAACGATAGAGCCGAGGATGCTCTTGCGTAGGGCTCTGCCGTGGAGGTCGCCGCTCGACTGGGGAAGGGTCGAGAACCATCTGGTCGTGTAGGTCGATTGACTCGAAGGTCTTTTAGATATTCAGCCTCCCATTTTTTGTGCCAGTCATGGGCTGGTTCAGGTTTCGATGTTGATGATGAAGCGAAGAACTTCAGACCGGAAGATCGCCTTCGTGAGACTTTGGGAGCGCTTGGTCGGTGGGAAGCTTCATCTCGGGAGTCTGTGGGAATAATTGCAACGCCAGTATTACCATGCTCATCTCGCTGTCTCGACCTATGCAGCAAGCTCATCGTCGGGTTCTCAACAGGATCTAGGACCAAGACGCTTAGGGTTGGTGGTTATAATGCTCAGTGGGACGGACAAACGACAGCGCAGGGAGTGTAGAGAAAGATATAAAAAATTAATTCTGCGAAGTAATAATGAGGTGCGACCGGTAGAAGTATGGAATGAATAAGCTGGCGCTTTGGCTGTTTTCGATGAGAACGGGCGTGGGGTCAATACCAATCAGTTGGCCCAACAACAAGGTTTGACGCGAAATCTGCGACACGAACATTTCTTAGTCGCACGTTTCTTTGATCCAAGATATCTTTTTCCTGATATGTTATAAAACAGTTGTCAACCAATTCCAATACAAGGCAGTCCTAGAACTGGATTGGGAAACAATCTTGGTGCCATGAGTAATTAAATGAAGCCCAGTTGAGTAGAGTCTCTGAGTAGAGTCTCTGACGTAGACCTCTGCTTCCTGACTGTCAACTGAGAAGAGAATCTTCTGTATCATACTCATGCCATATGATTTAATCGCCATTGTAAACGCCCATACCTTTTTGCCGCCCTCCATTCAATGCGATTGTCTTCACCATCTTCACCACAGCCTCTCCCGAACACCATCACTCTGTATGCCTTTAGCATGTCAGGCCAGCACGTCGAATCGTATGAGCCTCTAACATCATTCTCCAATTTGCCAATAGATAGCTTGTACGTGATAGGTAACTGGTCTAAAGGCTCCAAGGATCTGCATCTTGGCTCAGCCAAGTCACGATTGAAGTAATTTCGCCATGAGACTTCAATCCTTTGTAGGCCATGGGCTCGAAACAGGACTCGGCTGACGGTCTTGACCTGCGCACCAAGTGCATCAATGACAGAGAAAGTAGTGTTGTCCTCCTTTTGTTCCCCTCGGAGAAGTCGAATATCCAAGATGCAGGTACGGACATAGGGGAAATGTTTTGAACGTTCCAGAGAATCAAGGGCAGCATCCAATCTGGACCCGAAGTACATGTCCCCTCTAAATATGATATAGACGTGAAGCACTAAGGCGTTCTCTCCGTAGAGCACGGTGAAGGCCTCATCATGAACCTGTTTGCTGACCCCAAGAATTGCCGTGTGGAAAGTACGATCATTGTAGAACATAACAGGAGCTCTGACATGTTGACCTATGCGGAATGCTCGTGGCTTTGAGATGTAAAGCTCTCGGTATATGTTGAGTCTCAGTTCCGTGGGCAAGGACATGAAGGTAGCCATATAGACTGATAGACTTGGAAAATGGTAGATATCAGCAGTTGACACAACGCAAGTGCCTCTTCAAATAGATAATGGCAATTTACTCCGTAGATCTGAATTTCGAAGTCGGTGAGCATCCTGTGAGGTTGAGTACACGGTAAGAACTCGGCATGCCCACCATCTACTATAGATCTTGGTCGTTCAAACAGAAGATCTTCCGCCACAACTCCTGCACATCATATATCTGTTGACGTGGGCTCGAAATGAAGCTTGGGACTGGTTTTCGGCCTCATAGCTATGCCATTAGAGCCAGGTGCGATTTGTTCTGGCGCCTCCAATACTTCTTGAGCAGGTGAAGCCCGTGGTGACAATAGTGCTCAGAATCCGGCTAGGAGGAGGCTCAGGATACTGATATCGGTCTGAGGATGGCCGAAACCCAAGGGTGATGGTTGCTGTCTGCATGTTGGAGCCTACAGTGACCATGTCATGTGAGGGGCCTGACTTCGGAGAAATTTAGCGTTCTCATTCTTTTCGCGCGTCTTTCTACTTTAGCTTCACGCGTCGAGAACTGCAAGCTTGGAAGGAGGTCCACGGCAATGACCACCTGCGATGTTTGATAGGGAGGAATATGAATCTCACGAATCATCTTCGAATCTCGGGCAAGCTCGAAATATCTTCCTATCCCCTACATGGAGCACAATTCAGACAACAACCGCCCAAACGTCTCGGAAGCGCAAGCTCACCGACGTTGAACTTGAAAATGACATCGGAGAAGCATTCGACATTAAGGTATGATTTTAGGACAATGTGAAGAACGTCGGTTGACAGGCGCATTCAAGTCGCACCCATCGCTGCCGTCTCCCCAAGCACAGAAGTTGATACCAATGTTACAACTACCACGATCATGCCTGCCTCTGGCCTACCTCGACCCACTTGCTGGCCAAAACGCCCTTCCAGGTTCCAACCTGTTCTCTGCACACATAAAAATCTTCGAAAGATATGTGGACGAGGACCGATGGTCAACTCCACCGACGGTTTTAATCGCACAGTCAGCCGCTGATGACGGGCTTTTTGCTGTCGAGCGTGTACGAGAAGGAGTTTACGCTATGTGTAGACTGGGGACTTGGGTGACTGTGAATATGCTGGAACGATTGCAGATCGCACCTATGGATATCGTACGCCCGCTCAAGAGACAAGTCCCAGAGCAGCCAAGGCTTTGGGGAGACAACTGGTGGAGTACTGCGACAGTGGACTTCGGGTCCGAAAGCAGATATGGCCTGAGCAGTGATTTAAGCTTCGAGAAGACTCAAGGAATGCGAATGTCTTTGCAAATGCCCCACCAGAACTCAACCACACCGGTTCAAACTACCCTAGAGATACCATCCGCTGTTTTGCAGGGCCAGATTAATAATGCGTTATATAATATGGAAAAGGAGGTGGTGCAGGACCCAGAGGAGGTATTGAACATGGTCAGAGCCCAGTACCAGGATTTCCTGTACACGTCCAAGGTAAGCCTTCTTTCTTTAGAAGTACTACTTTCATTACTGATGGCTATCTAAGTCGTCATTGGCATATTTTGCGAAAGGACCCTTGTCTCGGGCTCGAGCCGTTTTCAATGTCAAAGATGGCTCTGCCAATGATCATTCGCATTTGACGTCTTTCTTGAGATCTTGTATTCTGTCATTGGCTACTATGGACACAAAATATCGAGAAACGTTACCAGACTTGGTCAAAGGATTCCCTTTCGACCCGCTTTCTGACGAGGAGTGTACAACAGTGATTGACACCATTAGCAAAAAAGCTCGTAGGTCTAAGAGAACTAACATTGGCAGAAATGGCCTGTATCCAGGAGAAGAAGCCAACATTGCTCGATGGTGGCTTAGCAGAGACTTATCTTCCGTTGCTTGCGACTCCGCAGATGCAAAAGAAGAAGTGACTAAGTCAACTGTTCTCGAGCAGAGGGCCAGAGAAACTCAGATGCAAATTGTCCTTTCCCTTGAGACTCTTGCACTCGAATCGGCAGCCATAAATCACGCATTGGAAGAGTCATCACCAAGAAAACGTATAGAAGGAGAAGATGGCTTACAGAACAAGAAGATGAAGAAAGTCAAGAAGGCCCAGGACCTCAGTACGTTGTTAGATCTACTTGTCGACCGCCTGTGCATTTGGCAGTCAATGAGTGTAGATGAGACGAAGTCTTCAGTTGGCGAGAACCGGCCTACTTCCCAACATGGAGCAAAACCAGCAGCGAAAGCAGCAGGGAGTGATCATTTGCGGCAATTTTGTGTAGATGTCGTGCTCCCTTTGTGAGTTTCTTTTCCACTCGCTACGTGAATGATAGGTGCTGAGCTTTATAGTTATGGAGCACGCCTGCCAGAACTAACCAGTTTAATCTGCAAAAAGCTTGGAGGACCCAAGAAAACTTCGCCAAAGCGCCCACCATTGACAAAATCCGCATCATCTTGTGCGACCTTAAAGCAAGATGCATCGCTACAAAGACCGCAGATCCGAAAACCTCGACGTACTCTAGAGCGCGTGCTGACGGATGAGAGATCTGCCTCCCAAAAGCCACCACCAGCCCTGTCACGATCTGCCACTGTCCCTGTGCTACCCCAAGTAAAACGCGAAGTCAGCGACACATCGTTGTCGTCAATACCACTAAACAGAGTTGCAATGCACAAACGCTATAGCCAGCGAGAGGTAGATTTACACGCAACATCACAAGCTGCCGAAGCTAGGTTCAAAAAGAAAGCACAAGTAGAGCAGGAACTCCAAGATGCAATCGCCACGTTGAAGAAGCCTAATCCTCGTATGGCGGTCAAGGAGATAGTCGAAGGCGCAGAGAGAAGGTCGACAGCATCACACTCGAGAAGTACAGCATTCTTAGTCCATGTCTATCTTTTCCATGCTGAATGTCCACAGAACCTAAGAATCCGGTTCGCAATCCTTTCGCCCAAGGCGCTCAAGTTATGGCTACGCCGAGCAACAATAGACACAAAGACGTCTACAGCGGTGTTCCACGTTTACCACGGCAACTTGCAGGGCCACAATCTGAACCGGAAGAAATTCCGCCGTCGAGCATCTCTTGTGTGCCTTCGTCCTCAAGGAAGGCACAACAATCAACTTTCCTAGCCCCGGATAGTATGAGAAAGGTCGGCAACAGCGCTCTGCCAATCGTCGAAACACCGACGAGAGGTCCATCTAAGCTTTGGGGCCGTCCTCCGATCTCGACTGCGGCGATGGAATCTCTTGCTAGTATGTCTCAGCCATCGCCTCCGCCGGCAGCGTCAATGATACCCAAAGTGTTGCATGTCACTGAGACGCCATCGAAGTTTCGTTCTTCGTACAAGGTTGAGCAACATGAAGATGCTGCCGCTCACGCAGCGTCGGTCAAACCTCCGTTCGCTGCAGACGATCATCCTGACAATTCGACGAAATCTTTTTCGTCGCCACTATCACAGAATAAGAAAAAATCCATTTACGAAGCCCTAGGATGGGACGATGTTGACGAGCTATTATAACCTCTGGTTCTCTTTTCTGTATCAAGCGACGGTAATGACGGTAGGAGGACGATGCGACCTGTGATGTTTTGAGGCTGGTTGCATTAGCGGAGGAGTCGAGGAGAGGTCGAAATCAGACCCTAGTATTCGCCATTGTGGACAGAATTTATTATGATTCGGAGTACCAAGGCTCTGGGTCTGCTATTAGAGGAAGGGACGGTTGCAGTCCTCAGAGGACACGTGAAATACCAGCGCTCAAGGGAACAATGTAACCCTAGCATCTGAGATTTATACCACCAATCCATGACACCTTACGGGATTGCCATCTAAGAGTCTATTCTGTTCTCGGATTATGATGATAGCATGCTAAGTCAGTCGTAATTCAAAAAGGAGTAGAAATTAGGTGAGTAGATAGAGAGATGGCGCTAGTCTCTAAAAGGTCGCAAAGTAGAAACGCGAACACGTCCATTTTGCAGATTCACTGTACGTTCAATCGTTCAATCGTCACTATCCGACACTCATTCCACAAGCCCACCTTGCGCAACCTATTCATTGCATTACTTTACTACTTACCCCCCTCCGCATCTTTCCCCTTCAGCCTCAATCTACTTTCTACACCACATACCATGCCTCCTCGCAAAAGTAACGTCTCGCAGATCAGCGCTCCGGGCGAGGATGGCACTCCGGTCAAAGAGCGCGAGGGCATTAATATCGAGGTAGGCTATCCCCGTAGCCTCGTATGTCTGTTGTCATGTCTGTGCCGTGCGTCACCTCGAACAGCCCACTTACCGAGCTCTCTCCGCCCTCGACATTCCCCTCTTCTTGGGCTTCTCTTCTCCGCCCCCCGCAACACCATAGCTAACAGCCGACCACCGCAAACAGGACCTCTCCCTCCCGCGCACAATGGTCCAACGTCTCGCCAAGGGCGTCCTCCCCGCGAACACCTCCCTCCACAAAGACGCCATCCTTGCCATGAGCAAAGGCGCCACCGTCTTCATCAACTACCTCGCCCACGCCGCCAACACCGCCTCTCTCCAGAGCGGCAAACGCACCATCCCGCCCAACGCCGTCATCGAAGCCCTCGCCGACCTCGAATTCGAGAACTTCGGACCCAGGGTCGAGGCCGAGCTGAAAAAGTTCAACGAGGTGCAGACGGGCAAGCGGAACGAGTATCGAAGGAAGGTCCGGGCGGGGAAGCTGAATGATGTGAGGGGAGGGGACGAGGGGGAGGGCGAGGGGGAGGATGAAGAGGGCCGGGCGAAGAAGAGGGTTAGGAGG
>JAEUBB010000024.1:177599-188263 GCA_018257885.1 Parmelia sp. 050094
GGGAGTTTGGGGCTGACGACCCGGATGATGAGGATGATTTTGAGGCCGAGGGGCTGGCGGAGAATGGTGCGGCTGATCTTGATGTCCGGGAAGGAGGGTCGCGGGAGGGAGAGGAAGAGGAAGACGAGGAGGAGGATGAAGAAGAGGAAGAAGATGACGAGGATGAATACCCGGATGAAGGGAGGAGGCTTAGTTCCGTGGAGAGGGAGGCGAATGGAAGTTTTGATGGGCGGGGGGGCGATGCGGGGACGCCTGGGAGTTCGGCGGCGAGTGAGGATGAGGGCAGTGATTGAGCGGATCATCAACTCAAAAGAACAGGAACGGCGTTTACGGGCTGGCATTGTCGGGATAAAAGGGAGAGACTTGCATTGCTAGGACGGGACAGACATCTGCGCCATTTGGCTCTCTTTGCGGCTTCTCCGGCCAACCGGGCGAGAAGAAATTGGTGCGTGGATATCATTTGCATGGCATATATCTACATTGCTAAGACTCGGAAACCTGGGGCAGTGATGGGGGCCCGAATTCCATATGTGGACACCAATGCATCGATCCACCCATTTCGCTGCGTCTATTATGGTCGTCTCAGATAGACCGGATGCCGTGAACTCATTCTTTCGTCGCCTCGTCGACCACCGCACCTCCATCATCGCCCCATAAACCCTCCAGTCTAAATTCCTCCGCCCACTCCTTGACAATCTCCTTGCTACTGGCACCACCCTCGCCTGCCTCAATCTCTTTGGGCGCGTCAATCCACCCCCTAATCCTCCCATCCCGCCAATCCATCAGCACGCTCACGGCCGCGCTCTGCAGATTCGGGACCCCGCCCTTGCCCAACCTGCCCCTTTTCCGTGCGACCTGGACCAGGAAATCTGTCGTGACATCGCCGTTTGCACCCGTGGACACGAGCGTTGAGGGCGGGAGGCTGTATTGGTCTAACAATGGCTGTAATGTGGCTTCGGAGCGTGCGAGACGGTGGAGGAGCAGTGTGACGGCTGGAATGGGATCGGTGATTGCGGAGGGTGGGAGGGCGGAGAGGAGGGTTAGGTTCGCTTGTTTGATTTGTTTGGAGGAGAGATGGGGATGTGTTTCGCCATTCGCGCCTTGGTTGGATGATGAGGGGAATACGATACCCGGGGAGTCGAGCAGTTTCAGTTTGTTGTCGAGCTTTACTTCTCGTAAAGCGGTTGTGACGCCGGCTTCTGCGCCGACGGGGCATGCGGTTGAGGATGAGCGGGAGAGGCGGGAGGTAAGGGCGTTGATGACGGAAGATTTGCCTACGTTGGGATAGCCGACTATGCCGACTGTGATGCTGCGTTTTAGTTGTCTGGAGGAGGCGTAGGATTTGAGGGCGCGGAGAAGTGTTTCGCTTGTGCCTTTTACAGTGAGGGCTTTGTGGTCAAACGTGCGGGCATTGGGTGCTGATGTATTGGCTCGAAGGGGGAGAGTAGGGAAGTTGCGACGGAGGTAGACAAGCCAGGCTTTTAGCACAGGTGGAGGTACGAGATCAATCTTGTTCAGGATGAGGATCAAGCGTTTCGATCCGGCGTCTGCGGCGGTGATTTCTCGTTCTATTTCCCGAGAGCGAGTACCATTGGGATCGCGAGCATCGAGGACGTAGAGGAGGATATCTGAGGTTGAAAGCACTGATTTGAACACTCTGTCGAAGGCATGGCGCGAGGATTCGAGAGTTTGGGGACCGGAGGTTGGGAGGGAGTTCGCGGTTGCTATATTGACGCCCTCTTCTATTTCGTCATCTTCGTCCATTTCATCGTCATTTTCGTCTGGCTCGTTCTCATATTCGGCTGCTCGAGCCCTGGCAGAGGCAAGCAGAGCGCTCATGGGATCCGCAGAGTCGTTGGCTGTGTCTTCGTCCATGTCTTCATCTTCGAGGTCTGAGAGTGCATCTTCGCCGTTCAACTCTTCTGATACCGAAATATTTTGGTCTATTGAAGCGGCGGCTTTTGTCACTTTTGCTTCTTCTCTCTTCCTCTGGAATTCCTCCTCCTTTAAGCGCTTCTTTTCTTCGATCTCTTGGAGGATTCGGTCCTTATAAGGAAAGAGATTGGGAATTCCTGGGTCCTTCTTGAGTCGCGATCGCCATTCTGGGTTCTGAAAGATCAGTGAGATAGGTCAGGCGCCGAGATGCTGCAGCTTTCATACGTTCTTTGCAAGCTTCCTCTGTTTTCGTTGCTTCGCAGCGCTTGCTTTCTCAATCTTATGCCGTAAACGGACTGGTGTGCGTTTTGACTTGGGCTCTGCAATGTGTTTAGTATACTGTAGACAAGCTCCCAAGTGGGTGTCTTACTCCCAGGCTTATTAGGCATTGTGGATTTGGTAGGCTTGGTTTCGTTGCAGTTGCTTTCGCAGCTCAAGACGTCGAATAAAAAATTGGTGCCAAAGTGTGCCAAGATTTCGCACACTAAGTAGTTACTAGTCACTAGTCATCTAGCTTACTCACTGCATCAGGGTCCACACTACCAAAATGGCGTGAATAATGGCACCACCAGCACGGTGGGAGATCTTGAGGTCTTAGTCCGCAATCTGCGTGGATCATAAACAATATCCCGAGTCACTTGTCAAGGTGAAGTCGTTGAAGCTTCACGGATAAAGTTGCTGGGAGATTGTTAGTGTAGAGTACACAGTGCAAGTGTTGCTCAATCTAAAGTACTGGGTAAAGTACTGGGCCACTCTAGGCAATCCTTCTTGTTCGTGTTGGAGGCTTGAAGGGAAGCCACCCGTTACTATCTTGCTCACGGGAGTTCCACGGCTTGGAGTGCTTATTTTGACAGCATATCTTCAAATAAGCGTCTACGAGAAAAGGATGAAAGAAAGAGGTAAGCATGTTAGGAAGACGATTGATTTTCGGAATCATAATTTGACCTGCCTGGCTGATGCTACGCATAATAGAATAGATTCAGTCTCTTACGTCCGTTATCCCCAGTCCACCCAGTGAACAGAAAAACTCTCGAACACCATCACAATGCCTTTACAAGAGAACTCAGCCTTTACGGGCAGTCCGACCTCTCAAACCTTTTTGGGAATTCTCTTTGATATGGACGGAACCATAATCGACTCGACAGACGCCATCGTCAAGCATTGGCACAAGTGGGTTCCTCTTCGCCACGCGTCGCATATGAGGTACCGGGTACATGTCGCTTACTATCTCTAGAATAGGCAAAGAATTGGGCGTGGATCCCGCCGTGATATTGCAGACGTCACACGGGAGGAGATCGATAGATACGTTTCAGCTGTACGATGAAAGCAAAGCCAATTGGGACTGTGAGTGGTCCAGTTAAACTCCGTACCTGCAGGTTGACATGCATCAAGCTAACGAAAGTCTAGACGTCAGCCATATCGAAGGTTTGATACCTAAGCAGTTTGGCCTCGACGCGATTGAGGTACCTGGGGCCAGAAGTGGGTTGTTTCCTTCTTTCATCTCAAAGAAGGCATGCTGACTCCCGAAACATGAAGATTTGCTCGCATCACTCGAGGCAGCTAAGGCGCCATGGGCGATCGTGACGAGTGGTACACGGCCTCTTGTAACTGGTTGGCTTGACGTTATGAAGCTTGCCCATCCTCGGAATTTGGTTGTTGCCGAAGACGTCGCAGAGGGAAAGCCAGGTCAGTCAGGCATTGGATGGTGGTTGAGAAATCGCATCGACAGGCGCTGATGAGACTAGACCCCGAGTGCTATCATCTGGGGAGAGACAAGCTCATGTTAAGCGCCGATGACAGGGTTCTCGTGGTGGAGGACTCCCCGGCGGGCATCCGTGCTGGAAAGGCTGCTTGCTGCAATGTGGTTGGGCTAGCGACGACGCACAGTATCGCGCAATTACGAGATTCTGGCCCCGACTGGATTGTCCAGGACCTTGAGAGTGTGCGATTTGTCAATAGGAACGCGGATACAGGGGCAATGGAGATAGAGATTTCAAACTCGCTAGAGTAGAATAGAAGCGCAAGGATCTTTTTTTTCACGAGTAGACAAGTTTGATTAAGTACCAGGTACCCAGGTCAGGTAGCGGTACTGGTGGAGAAGTGGTGACTGGACTGGTATGAATGTATGATGAGGCCGAGAGAGATCTAGATTGGAAGCCTCCAGGCATCTCCAACAGCAAACGTTGGTGCTGTTGGATCCATCGGCGGGAAGCGCGAAAATAAAAGCATGAAACTTGCTTTGACCCCGGTCCATGCTAGGCGAAAAGCCACCAAGGGAGCGTGATCCCATTGCGGTAATCGTGGCACCGACTAGAGCAAATAAGGGCATACCAGGGCATCATTTGTCGAAGGAAAGGGGCAAGATCTTCCTCCTCGGCGATCGTTACGCTTTGGGGCAATTCTGCAAAATGTGCCGAAACGAAGATGCGACGAATGATGATATTTGCCATGAGACATGGGAGACATGGGAGACATGGGAGACATGGGCGGTGTGCACTAGTTCCAAGTTCAAACGGCCAGTCGGGCTTTATGCCCTGCGTCGTGGAGTGCAGACTGCACAATCGCAGCTGAGCGTTTACTTCCCCGTTTTGTGTGGATCATGAGAGGAACCGCCCCCCCCCCGAAGGCTTAGTGGCGTCGTTTAGAACAGCTGAAGTCCACCTTCCAGAAAAGCGCCGCCGTTGGTTTGAGTATGCGATAAGCAGTTAGACGGCTTTTCATTAGTTCATTAGTAGCAAAGAGGAAAAACGGGAGGAAACGGTTTGACAGCGCAGCGCCAAGAAGAGCTCCCGTAATCTATTATTTCGTGCGTGCAAGCGAGTCAGTGCGAACAGAGTACTCGGTAGTATTTCAGAGTATTCCAGCCAAGTGTGCTCTTCCAATCAAGGTAATTGAGTCAGGCGAGCGAGATTTCTTTGGGACTCACCATGTGGTGAGAGTGTCTTATTCGAGTCGCTCAGGTCTTATGTGTTCTCGGAGGCTTGCAGATACGGGCTGCGACAGCAATGAGTACCGAAACCTCGCACTCGCAGTGCCGTGAACCTAGGTTTCTTCACACTTGTCTCACGCCCAGGTATCAGAGGAGACGAAAGCATGATACCCGTACTGCCGGTAAGAGGGGCAAGAGGGGTTATGAGAGGTAGAAAAGAAATTCCGACGATCTCGATGATCTGCAAGGGAGATAAAATCACCCGGAAATCCTTTGGGAGCCTCAGCACTCCCACTCAACATCGTCATGATCGTCTCGACAGAGCACGGTCCCCGACTTGCCGACCTGTAACGACTATACTCTCATCCAACCATTTGCCGAAAGGTGCGCACAGTTGCATTGCGGTATCATTGACATAATGGTCTGGAATTACGGTTATCTCTAGTGATGAGCTGTTCCATCAAGATAGATAGTCGATTGTCCTTGTCGACAGTGTGTACTACTGAGTCTACTGCTGGAATCCTCGCGTACCGCCTTGATGGAAAAACCCCCCACTGCCACATGTTGCTTACTACCAAATACTAAAGAGTACTAATGCAGTCAGCGTGTATCCGTATATCCAGAAATAGGTCCCTGCATTACCAGTGCGAGATCGTGCCAACAACGTCACTTTGCCTTGCATCGATTGACCAGTAGATTAGGGCGTGAGTGAGCCATTGGAATCGAATTTGCCTCTAAATTCCAAGGACGATGGACCGGAGGATATATCGAGGTCGAGTGATGGACAGATGAGATGGCAGAAGTATAAATGGAATAAAAATAGCATAATCATGGGAAGGACCGTAATGGCGGCCAGGGGTATTTGGGGATCAAGGTAGCGGCCTCGTGGCAGATCTTAGCGAATGATCGCGGAGAATCTGTCGTGTGTGTAATCGGTCTCTTTTGCCCTGGGCCATGACGACAGGAGCCAAGTGCATGCGGTTATGCTTTGGATAATGTGGAAATTGACCGTCACGCAAGGGGAAAGTCGAGGTACTCGTACCTCGTGTTCCCAAGTCCCGAGTACCAGCTGAATGCCATGTTGCCATGCTGACTCAGGCCTTTTTCTCGCTTCGAGTCTGCTGCATGCGGCAGATGTGGTGGATGATGAGTTGAGGCGCGCGGTGAAATGAGTGGACGATGGATGAGTGGGAGGTCAAGGTCAAGGGAAAGGCTGGAGCACCCTGGACTCTGGAGCACCCATTGAAAGAGTCATGCACGATTGCAGAAGGCAAAGCAGGCAAACCCAAAGCCTGATTTGCACGGCAGGGAAAGGGAAAGTCTTGGTACCCGAAGCCTTGGCTGTGACAAGCCTAAGGGGCCCTAAAAGAAGGCTAAAGTAGCCGCTAAGGATGGGGCAAGGAACAGGGGTAATGTGAATTGAAGTGGTTAAATGTAACGGATAAAGTACACACTACACGCTAGAGCAAAGGTACCGGCCGATGCCCGCCAAGTCGCTGCTAAGGGCCCAAGACCTTCATAATCCTTAGCGGATGCCCCTAGGCGCGGGGCCCTCCCGGAGCTTTCGCGCCGTTCATCGGTATCTTTTTCGCCCTCTCTCTCGTCCTTTCTAAAAACCCAACCCATTAAACATTAGTCCACTCGTTGTTTCGCAGAGTAATACTACCTCGTCCCCTCGCTCTTCCTGCTGTCTGCCCTTTTTTAAACCCTCACACTCGCTCATCAATATCAACCGGTTCCAGATCCGACCCATTACACTCGCTGTTTACTCCTTCCCTCTTGCTAAATCATTGAATCCTTTCCCCCATTGCCACCAATCGCAACTGCCCACTAAACTAAGCTCCAGAACCGCTCGAACCACCCTTCAGACCGTATCTTTCCATCACGAGACCAAGCTCTCTGAGAAATCAATTAGCGTTTGCGGACTCGTCATCCATAGCAGCTGCACCCCTTCAGCAAATCCTCGTCCCAAACGTGCTGGGGTTTCGAAGCATTCAAGTAGATTGCCCAGCGGTGACTGGCTTGCTCTCACGGCCGCTGCGATTTACGGCCATTCTTCCTCCAACTACCAACGCAAAACATGGTCAGTTGATTCCCGCAATGGCTCACAGTCACTACGAATACTCTCAACCCGAGTCTATGTTCGCTGCGGACTCCGGTTACCAATTCCAAGGGTCATTGCCAAAGAACGAATCGCGTGATTACCACACCGCCGAAGATACATCGTTCCAAGGCAATTACAAATCATACAACGAACGGCAAAGCTACCCACCGGCTCAGAACGTGACCAACACAGACGACAGCGACTTAGGAACTCGTTCCCGTCTCACCCAAGAGCAATTAGCCACACTGGAAGCCGAATTCGCTGAGAGGTACAAGCCGAATACAGAGTACAAGAAGACGCTAGCCGAAAAAATGGGCGTTGAGTTTCAAAAAGTCAACGTAAGTGACCGCTCTGATTGTGTCATTTTTCGTATTGACCTTGATCGCAGAATTGGTTTCAGAATCGCCGAGCTAAAGCAAAACATCAGAATCCACAAGAACGGAGATATGATGTTTCACCGGAGCAAGAGGCCCATCAAGGCTCAGCAACTGCCTTTCACTCAACGGAGTACGAGGGAATCCATCAATCTTATCCACCAGAAAACTTTTCTTCTCCAGCGCAGGGCCCAGTCTTGTCAACCGATTTTGCTACCTCCTATGACTTTCCTAACTTGGAGGAGATGAATCAACAGTACAATGCTAACATGGGCGGTGTTCCTAATTTCAACAGCAACAACGCAACGTTGCAAGCGGATTTTTCCAGCTCTGTAGGAACTGATCCCATGTGGTCAACGGATTCATACGACATCTTGAAGATGCCGGCTCAAACGGTTCCGGAACGAGATCCATTTGCATGGTCTCCTGATTCTTTCCCAGATGCAACTACGCAAATGCAAGGTCAAAGGTTCGTCCATGGCAACACCAGTGCTCAATCTCAACCAATGTACCACACTGCTGTTGACGGGAGCCCTGTTGGAAACCCTTCAACCCAGAGCTTTATTACGACTTCTTCGGAGGGAGGCGAGCATCAGGAATTTATAACTCCACCGCAAGGGACTTCTCCAATGCGGAGTCTTGATCAGTCAATTTTCCCGCACCGAGGATCTGATTCTTCTGATCTGGCAGCGAACTTTGACACAATTCACATCCAGCAATCACGAACCGGGCTTGGAGGGCTTCGTGGAACATCTAATCCTGCGTCTGCTACCGCGCTTGTTTCCTCTACTGGTCTTGCGACGCCTCAAGTCAGTCCTGATGCAGTCATCTCTAAATCACCCTTTGTAGCGGGTCCTTCTGATCTTGCTGCAAGGAAAAGGCGTCCACGGCCGCTGGCCCTTCAGAGCGATTCGAGCCGAAGCATATCATATACCGGACCTGTAACATCGTCTTCGCACCTACGAGCGTCTCCTCCAGGTTCGAGCAAACAATCACCGGTCCGCCGTATCAGATCGACGGGAAATAATTTGAATGTCATGACTGGAAGGGTAACAAAACCGGGTACGGCATCTGCTCAAATGTCCCCCCGAAACTTTGAATCATGCTTTCAAGTGGCTTCATTTTCCGAATCTCAGCCCAACGCCTCTATCAACGCCCACATTTCCCAGACACCACGTGCTGAACACAGCCTTCTGACTCCATCTTCTGCCACCTTCGCACCACAGGCCCATGGACCTTGGTCAAACTACCCTTCCGGTTGCAGTCCGCTGGCTCCGAGCTGGGAGCAAAGCGCTCATGACAGTAACAACCCTGCCTACGCTGCTCAGCACGGCTTCAGCTTGCCTCCATCACCCCCAGTCTACTCAAATGTAGCCTCTCAAATACCCTATGAACAGGCGCATCGCCAGCAGCAGCAATTTCCGTTTCACTGCCCCCCGCAATCCGCTCCTCCGCATTTAACGAGCTTTTTTGATGCCTCGCCTCCAATGGTAGCTGACGGCTTTAATGCGGGCTGGCCTACTCCGTCAGTCACACCACCGGAGCCTTATCGCCACGGTCCACCAATGCCGATGCCTATGCGCACGCTCCACCATAGCCATAGCGGACCGATGAATTATTATGCCGGTCCGCAACAGAACTTCCTAAGTTCCCATCCTAGTATAGGTAATTTCCAGCCCTATCAGCCACCCTTCCAGAGTACGCCTCCTGCGCCCAAGGAGTTGGATATCAAAATTGATATCGGACCGCCCGTTCCATCTCAACCCGGGCAGGAGGTCAAGACCTGGACTTTTAATCACAGCACGCCAAAAGACTTTTCACCTGGCCATGGGAAGAAGTAGGCATGAGCGAGTCATCCTGGCCGAATGGACCCGGACGTTCATGACTACGAGCGAGCCTCGACTTGGACCTACAGCCTCTAGAGCGAGGAAGCGCGCCTTTCTGAGCGAGCAACGATCACCGAGGATCGTTGACCACACATGTACGAGTATTAGGGTTCTTTCACCATCCCCGAACGCTGAAGAATGTTCATTTTCGCAAGCCTGCGCGGAACCGAGGTCTCGCCAGGCACATAAAAACTAATACAACTAATACTAATTCGCCGTCGATATTCGAGGCATATTTACATAACGTCAAGCATATAGAATCGTCTGCGCAGGCAACAAGATTGATTTTTCTGCGATATTCCGCCATTCCCACGCGACCACAATGTGATAATTTAGCGAGGCCAGGGCGAGCGACTGACTGGGAAGGGCATACCCCAAAGTGGGCGAAAAGGAGCATTTGCATCTGGCGCATCTGAGTGTACGACATAGCGGGCGTGTTGAGTGGTACTTTGATGCTTGAGATTTGCAAGGCGGAAGTTTGTTTGTCGATGGTTGGGATGTAGAGGCAACAGAAGAGATGCGATAGGTGGAATACACGCTGGGGATCCTGGATATCTAGCTGTGGCCTGTGGCCAAATTCAGAAAGAATCATCACCACCATCGCGATTCATTCGTTGCCGTTTGATCCACCACTTTGCCTAACGTGGTAGTCATTGCCACAGGGCCATTGTCTTTGGGCCACGGAGGATTTTGATCCTTTGCTTTTGACAGCAAGTTAGAGTCAGGCTAGAGTGAGGCTAGACTCAGGCCTGGTTCCCGTTGACAGGCGTGACAGGCGTGACAGGTGGTCTCCCACGCGAGTTACGTTAGATGATTAGATGCCAATCAGGCGCTGTATGATGATGATGATTGATCCCAGATTCCTACAAGCTGTCCAACCCACTTTATTTAGGTGTACAGTAGTAGTAGTATTTGACATACTTTGCCCACAAAATGTCGCCGTGGGCCGCTTTCAGGTACCTGGGCAGATCATGGATCAGACGCTACACTTGTCACGGCCCATTAGCTCCGGGTTTTGCTCCGATTGGCACCAACGTGCCTTCTCCGCTCTCTTCCGCCACCAGTGCCACCACCACCACCAGTCACCCGTCACCAAATACTACTCTTCCATACCCTATACCCTCTCAACACCAGTCACGCCTGAAGCTTGGCCATTTCATCACTCCTCCTTTCGTCTTGGGTCTTGACGGTTGCTTTAATTATCCCATTGATCCCCAAACTACGTCGTCATCCGTCACACAATCAGTCTCGACCTCTCCTTCTTGGTCATAGAATTACTTGGAAAATGTGACTATCAGCTAGCTAGAGTCAAAGGCAAAAAAGGACTGTGAGGACAAAAGTTGGCAACGGTCCTCCACCACCCCTCCCCCCACGCACCACCACGCCCAACCCCAAAAAAAGATACAAGAGATGGAAAATAAAAAAAAAACCAAAAG
>JAEUBB010000024.1:188269-206455 GCA_018257885.1 Parmelia sp. 050094
CTCCCCTTCCTGCATGGCCCTAACCCCCAATCTAGCCCTCCGTAAACAGTCGCCTGCAGATCTCAACTCGTGACTTGTCTGTAATCTCTCCATCGCTTACAATGCCCCCTTCGAGTGCCACCCACCGCCAACAAAGGAACGGAAGGCGAAAAGTGGGCAGATTGTCGATGTGTCGATTGTCGATTGAGACTCAGCTGGCCCATGCACCATGCACGCAATTTATTCTTCCTGTTGGCTATTTTCTTTTTTCGCTGGCTGATGGATGGGGCTGTGTGCCTCGTGGACCGGGGGCGGGGGGGGGAAAGCAGATGGGAGATGCCGACGGTGGTGGAGGCTCGAGCGTTTTGTTTTTTTTCTTTTTCTGGTGTGTGAGGAGGTCACTCGTGGCTTACGGTTGTACCTGGGCGTCTGTGGTGGAGGCGAAGGGGGAACATGGGACATGGGGAAATCCTGTCAGCGTAGTGCAGGGTATCGCTGCGGTGATCTCGCGTTTTACAATGCTTCTACGTAGCCTTGCGGCTTTGGGGGGCACCAAGGGCTTTTTTCACGTTGGCCTGTTGTCACGCGTGGGATTTTGAACTGATTCTTGCGCAGTCGCCTGACTCGTTTTTTCGTGGTCCGTGCCAGTGGTCTCTTGGTGTCTACAATGTTGGTTTGAGCTTTTATCCCTTCTGCAAGATTTGGGCGCTTCTGCTTTATCTTGCAGCCTTGCGACGGATGGAAGGAAGCAAAGTCAAAGAAAGACAGTACTTGGAGGTAAAGCATGGGAGAATTTCGGGGATTTAGAGATTCGCGGGAGTGGGAGTGGGTTTTTCCCCCTACGTACCCACGTACCTTCCTGTCAGAGGTGCATTAGATGGTGCGGTGGGTATGCATGCAGCTGATTAAACCAGAGTGCTTTGTGAGTGGTGTGGTGTAGTGTGGTGTGGTGTGGTGTGGTGAGTGCTGTCGTGGTGATCGATGATGGGTGTCGTCTCATCTCTGTTCCAGCAATGGCTTCTTCGGTATCTTGCATGCGCTGTCTGTGTGTCTGCGTGTGTGGGTGGGAGCATGTCAGGGGAGCGGAGCGCGGGTTGCTGTCATTCGCTCCGTCTTGCTGTTTGAATGCATGAGAGCTACGTTCTTTTCTCTGCCACCTTAAACTTTCACAGTCGCCGCTGGCTTGCTCTGTTGAGGCGTCGCGGCTTGCTGCACGATTCTTTAAAACTGGGTATCGGGATTTAATCTTTGGCAGCCTCACCCTTCTTTCCCTTCTTCCCTTCTCAGCCTCAAGTCAATTATGCAAAAGCAGGTGATTCCCCCATCTCTCATCTCCAAATCTGTCCCTATGGCAGTGCGATCGTCTTGTTTTTTCATTCTTGCATCTCCGTATCTTGGGGAAAAGAAGAGAATTGATGGACATGCCGAACCTGCAGCATCTCGTATCTAGCCTTGCTGCAGGCTCTTCCCTCCCACCCCCTTTTCCTTGCTCGTGGCCCCGCATGGAAGGATACGACATGCAGGTTGTTTCGCGGCGCTAAACGAAAAGAAAGGAAAAAGGAGGGAAGATGGAGGGGGGCGATTCGCGATGCCAAGTCCTGGCCCGTCGCTTTTGCTCTCTTTTTTCTTCACGGGTGACGCCAGCTTGGAGTGCTGCAACGCCAGCCGAGCCAGTCGAGGGTGTCGGGACGGTTTTTTCCCTCGAGCTTGATTCTTTTTGAGGCTCGAATGCTTATTTCTGCCTTCCTCCCTCCCCCACGGTCTCCCCCTGGGGGTCCCTGCAGCTTTGACATGTGCAGGCACACCGCAGTACCTTGCAGTTTGTCGCAATCGCGACCGAGCCCGTCGCTCTGCATCGCCACGGTTTGTGGGCTTCGAGTCAATTACTCTGCGCATCCACGAACAAAACATGACTCGTATTGTAAACTGATGTGTCTCGCAATGACCGGTGCAGCAGCTCTCCCAAAAATAGGTTAGATTCGTAATGATCTTACACACATATCTACCGATTTAGCTCCGTGTACATGCATGTAAAAAGGTACTTCAGGAACAGGAACGAGGGTATATCAACGCCACTCAGCGCACCTCCGTGCGCCCAAAGAAGATCAGCTCCTATCTAAGAGCAAACGCGCTAGACATGAGATTTGGCTCCCACAACTCCGGCGCAATGCTCTACGATCCGTGGCTCCACGAAGCCCAAGTACAGTGACAACGACGTTCAAGGTGCTGCAGAATGCGGAGCTCGGTCAAGTCCGGTGGGGTCTGAGAGAGATCATTTCATCAGCTTGTCAACCGTTTCCCTTTCGGCGTTGATGGCAGCTTGCAATTTCCGGGTCTGGCGCATTGCCTCGTCCCTAGGAGAAAAATCAGTTGTTACCGTGGTCAAATCTTCTTCCAGACATACCGAGCAGACTGCAACTCCATGACCTCGATTTGCGCTTGGTTCATCCTCCCCACAACCTCCTCCATCTCCAGATCCGCCTCACCCAGCGCCCTCTCCAATTCTGCAACCCTCTTCTCCAAGAATTCAGTCTTGAGAGCCTCATCAAGCGACATACCCAAGCCAGTCGTTGTCTTGTCCAGTTTCGGGGAACGACCCCCAAACATTGCTTTAGGAGACAGGGGAGAGTTGGCGACGGAAGAAGAAAATACAGTGGGGGTCTTCAAACCGGTCTTGAGCCGCTGCAATTGCTGGTTGTGGCTTTCCCTGATCTCTCGAACTTCCTCTTCGTGCTGCGCAAAGGCTTCCTCGGAGTGTTGCTGTGCGTTCATGAGCTTGTCCTCTAAATTCTTGAGTTTGCCTTGCATGCTATTGATCCGCGTGGTCGAGTTCTTCTGTGCCTCTTCGCCTCTGCCCACAGCTTCGGCTAGCCTTTGCCGCAGACTGGCATTCGATTCTAGTTGGATGCGCACTTGCGAGGACAATGCCTCTACACGGTCTGCTGAAGCACGAAGCTGGTTTATTAAGCCTGCATTTTCTCCGCTATGAAAAGATTCTGCTTCCATAAGGGATTCAGCTTGTGCTCGAAATATTGCTGCTTGTTTCTTCGCATAGTCTCGCTCGGCCTCAGCGTTGTTCATACTCTTCAGTAGCTGATCCATTGTGGCAGCCGTATCGGCATCTTCAGCACTTGAAGGTGCGCCTCCATGCAGCTCTCGAAGCTTGGTAATGGAAACGGCTTGCGTGACCTGCAGGTCTCTGTAGGCTCTCTCGAGCGAGGCGGACGTTGCATGGGCTCCAGTCGTGCCATTGGGTGATAATCGGCCAGACATCTCAGGGATTAGGATATCATGTTCCTGTAGAACCTTTCTTAGGGAACTGGTCTCCTGCTCAGCTCTATCAAGATCTTTTTTCAGTCCACCAAGACCCTTCTCAATATGATACTTTTGCATGGACGCGTCCTCGGCTCGCCGCCGGAGCTGATTGATTTCATGACGCAAGCCTGTGACTTCTTTCTCGTAACCCATCCTTCGAGGAGACTGGTTCTGCAGAGCCCGATCCCTCTCCATCTCAAGATTCCGCATTCTCTTTTCATGCTCATGCTTTTGGTAATTTTGTCGATCAAGCAAGCTCTTCAGAGCCCGATGAAGAGCGTCACGCTGCATTTCAATATCTTTGACCCTATCCGCCAAAGAATCCCTGGACTCTCGTTCCTTGGTCGATACAGAATTCGACCTCTTCAGAGTAGCAGCTCTTGACAGTCCGCCTCTTTGTCCTGCGACGGAGCCCGACCTGGTCAGGCCCATTCCAGATCCTTGTATGTCCGGCTGTCCGGTCTCTTCAGCAATAGAATCAATCTGTGATCCGTGGTTTTGCATCTCTGCCTGTAGCCTTCTAGCATTCATCAATGTAGAGTTCTCATTTTTGAGAGATTGAAGCTCTTGCTGCATCCGTGCGTTCTCGTAGATCAGCTTTTGTTGTTCTGCAGCCCCCCCTTCAAGACCTTCGAGACGCGCCTTCAATTGAGGCACAACTTCGTCTCGAAGATTGTCTCGTTCATCCCGATGCTGTGAGGTCTCGCCTCGGAGCGCAGTCAGCAAGTCCTCGAGGTTTGTTTTAGCTCGCCGTTCTTCTTGGAGCCGACGTCGATGATCTTCCAATGAACCCTCGAGGACATGGACTTTGGTAACCACAGCAGAGTATAACCCGCGCTCCTCGTCCATCTGTCAACTAATCAGCGATGTTGAGCATGCTGCCACGCGCATTATACTTACGTTTGCCAGTTGCTTGCCAAGCTGTTGGACATGACTTTCGAGCACCTTCCGTTGGTCTCGTTCATCCTGTAGCTTTTGCGTCAGATTGAGCTTAAATTGAGCTTTCTCCTGCTCTGATATCCTTCTCAGCTTGGCCAGGTCGTCCCCCTTGCCTGCACCTGCGTCGCTCAAGGGATACCTGTATGAGCCACTACCGGAATCCGAAAAATAGTCGCTAGTCCGCCGTCCCAGTTCTGATCCTTGCGATGCTTCAAGTCGTAGTTGGTCTACTAGATCTTCTAATTCCAATTCTCTTCGTATTGAGCCTGCTAGCTCCGTGCTAACTTCACGCAATTCTTCATCCACGTCATTGAATTGTCCTGTTTCATCTGTACCTGGCGGCACTGGGAAGCCCATGCCCGGAAAGTACTGGGTGCTCATATTTCCGTTTGCCTTTGGAATATCTATTATACGAGATGTCGACTTGCTGGATGAGGCGATACTGTGAGGTGACGGAGACAGTGGCGAAGGAAGAACCGGTGAATGGCTACCATCTGAGTATGCTGTAGGCGAAACTTCAGCAATGGGGGACGAGGTCTTCCACCCGAAGAAAGATGTAAGCTTGTTGGGCCCTGGTGATCTGGGGGTTTTTGTGATTATTGTAGGATCAGAGGATTCGTAATCGTTGTTTGTGGGGCGATTAGAAGGGTGCAAGGACATCGCTCGTTGCAGTCCCTGGTTGTTGGGGACCGCTTTGGCCCGGAAGGCTTCATTGAGTCTGGATTCACTAGCTTGTCGTGCCCGTTGCGGGCGGGGAGAGGATTGTCGATTTTCCGTATTGACAGGAGGAAAATATTCGCTTTGTTGAGGGCCACGTGGAGAATAGCCCCGGGGAAACCTAGGATAAATGTTGATCAGCGTTGGTCAGGCTACGAGGAATGTATGAGCTCACTGGTCAAGATCACGAACTTGGAGCGGTGGAGAGAGAATATTAGGAGGAGGCAGCGAGGGTGGGTCCTGAAGGAATGATTGCCGGCCGGGGTCACCAGGTCTATAGTCGCCGTCGTCCTCCTCTCCAACGGCAACGACGACACCTCCCGAAGATAGGGGTGGGACTCTGCCTATGAGGGGGGAGGCCGAAATGGGGACAGGTTTCCGTCTGACAGGCTCAATCTGGGGGGCTGCCACTGGCTGACGGGATGATGGGGACTTGGATGTAGAGTGATGAGAGGGAGAGGGGTCGAGTCTGGGACGACCACGGTCCATCATATTGCATGGTCCCTCAAGGTGTGAATTGTGGCTTCATTGTCGTTATTGCCCTTGAGGATCCTGGGACCCCAGATAGCGCGAGATGTGAGTGGGATCTTGCGCAATTGTGCCCCGACTCGGCTGGGATCAATAGAAAGGAGGCTCTGAAGATTACCTTATTGTAGATCTCCGCCCCTCTGGAAATTTTGAGATCAGGGCACCAATGGGAAGGCCACGGCTACTTTTAGTTTTAGGCACAGTCAAGGGTGAGCAACGACGCGAATGCAATGACGGACAATGACCGAGGACGAAGTCACAGACTCCTATAAAGAATGGATGTATGTACAAAAGATGGTGAAGATGGTGACTGACAAAGCAGGGGACGAGGGGAGAGAAGATAGTAATCAAATCTGAAGGGAGGGAAACAAGGGAGATTTGAACGTTGCATTGCGGGTGTCATCCCGAGCAACCCCTCAAAGTCCAACCGCACCATGCAAGGTCCCGCCCGGAAGAGGTACCAAAAAGATCGTCACTGACTCGCCACGGCCTGCGCGATAGGGGTTAGGGGACAAGCTGCAGACATTTCATTTTGTTCCCCAGGCCTAGACGCGCATTGATCATCTACTCATCTACGCACCCGTGCCTAATGAGCTACTTATTACGTTTGTACTCATCACAACCTCTTGCTCCAAACCATTCCGAGTAGAAGAGTCAAGGAGAGAATCACATCTCAGAAAAACATGGGGAGGGAATACGAAGCTAAACATCGGATTCCCTAATTCTTGTCTACCGACAGTAATCTCATCAACAAGACCATCAGTCATTTAGATGCATTCGCTTCAACTCGCTTCTCGCCATATGGCATCTTGCTAGCTCATGTTTGCCGTCAACTTGCCTTTATCAGTTCAAGTTTAATCTTCCTCTTTCCCGTCGATTCCTCCTTGACATCGCTGATCCTTACCACAACCTTCTGGAACAGTTCCACCTGCAACTTCACCGCCGTTCCACTGACCCTAAGGACATACTCTTCCTCATCAAATACCCCCTCAGGCTCTGGCGTGGCCAAGTCTCGCAATCGGATCAGCCCTTCAATGCCGAATCGTGGTACAAATACCACGAACCCATTCGAAAAGACCTTCATCACAAATCCCTCTTCTTCCACTACGCGTCCCTTGAGCGCCTGCCCTACGTAGTATTCTATGCTTGCTCTCCCAGCCATCTGGGCATTTCGATGTCTCACGTTGATGTTTTTGCATACCTCTTCCAGCTTCGCTTTGCTGTGCAGGCTGATGTCCAGTGTCTCGTATTCGATGGCCGCAGCCAATTGTCTGTGAGCTTCGAGATCAGCGTATCGTCTGATGGGACTGGTGAAGTGGGTATAGATCTCGCTGGCTAGGCCGTAATGGCGGAATTCGGGGTACGATTGAGTGCCTGAGCAGAAATACTCTGCAGACATCATGCATCGAGTGGCCATGATGCGAACAAGAGTGTTAAAGAAAGGCTCTTTGGGGTCGACGCATGAGTCCAAGGAATCTGCAACCGCTTTGGAGCTTTCGGTGCGGAGGTTGAATCCGCGCTTGACTCTAAGCTGATTCGCGAGCTCCTCGAAGTTGCTTCTTGGTGGAGCAGCGTGCCGTCGAAGCAAAGCAGTTTGTGGGAATGCTTCGTATATTCTCCCAGCCACACTGATGTTGGCGAGAAGCATGAATTCTTCCACGAGCGAATTCGTGTCTAGCAGTTCCTTAGTTTTCACATCTACCGGATCTGACGTCTCTGATTCGGTTTGTACACGGACTTCTGGGCTTGCAAGATTCAAGGCTCCTGCATCCATGCGCTTTTGACGTAGCTTCTTCGAGAGCTTGAGAAGGGTCCTCATACCTTGAGTTAGTTCATCTTTTTGCGACTTGTCGTCAATTCGCATTTGCGCTTGCTCGTAGCTGAAAGCCTCCCTAGACCTAATGACAGATTTTGTGAAGGAAGAGCTCACGATGTCTGCGGCCTTTGTGATTTCCCAGATAACAGAAAAGGCATAACGTTCGACATATGGTTTCAGAGAGCACAAATCGGTACCCAAAAGCATGGGCAACATGTCAATACGTTTATCAACGAGATAAACCGTTGTTCCTCGTATGCTGGCCTCTGCGTCCATAGCATTATTTGGCTTAACAAAATGCGACACATCTGCGAT
This sequence comes from Parmelia sp. 050094, assembly GCA_018257885.1. Classification (NCBI taxonomy): domain Eukaryota; kingdom Fungi; phylum Ascomycota; class Lecanoromycetes; order Lecanorales; family Parmeliaceae; genus Parmelia; species Parmelia sp. 050094. Next base: position 195,879 of record JAEUBB010000024.1, read on the forward strand.
ATGGACACCCACCTCGTAATTACCATTTGGTAGCGGCCTCGCATGGAGCGCATCATCGATATCTTGGCAGCCCACAGGGTCGATGCTGCAAACCAAAAGATCACGGAGATCTTTTCTGCCCTGCCAGCCAGGATCGTCAGTGCTTACGGGCACCTTCCATTCGTGACCTTCGGAGGGCAAACAGTCCAAGACACCTTTCGGAAAAGGCCTGTATTGCACGTCATACTCTAGTAACAATGCTTCGGTCTCTGCTCCTTTAGTTTCGAGGTCACCAAGTGACCTTACAAAATGACCCTCAGGGTATCGTGAACTTTGGTCCCAGGCATCGATGGTCACTAAAACTCGCTTACCCAATAGCTCATCTGCTTGCCGCGTACGTAGTCTGATCTTGGGTATCCGTTTGTCCATTGGTATCAAAAATACTGTCTGCTGCTTTCGACCTTGCTTCGCTGCCGAGCTTGAGCTGCTGTCAACATGCCCCACGTACTGCCGCCAATTCCGCTTAATCACACCTACGACTCTAGCAGTAGGCTGTGGTCGACCTTCGGTGCTCTTCCCTTGGATCTTTTTGACTTCTTCTTGCAGGGCCTTGCGCTCTTGCTCAGTCACGACGGCCTCTCCTTCGGCTTCATCAACATCCGCGTTTTCATTCTTGTTCATTGTGTCTTCTTCGATGATCTTGGTGGACGGTGCTTTCCACTGGGACTTTGGCAGAACCTCAACTACAACAACATCCCCTGACACCGCTCTGTTGCTGGTCTCTCGACCCAGTATGAGCAGAGACTTATCAAAGGCCGGAACATGTACAGAACCCTCTAGGTAATTGTATGGAGAAACATTAAAGATGCCCTGATGAAGTGTTCCAACTCGAATACCGGTCATCATTCTAGACAAGGAATAATATTCCGGATAAAGTTGTTCAGCTGCAGTACTTCTCGACTCTTGGCCTTGACGCGACGCATTGATCATATCAAGAAGACGGTCAGCATCGTCAAGACCAGATACGTAATCAGCCAAAGAGCAGGCGCTAAGCTTCTCTAATTTAGCTTTTCGAAGGTTCTCTTTATCATCACTGAGCATAACGATAGTTGGGCACGGGACAGACTTCTTGCTGGACCTAATTGACTGATGCAAATGTTCACCATACCAGCTGACTGCTTGCCGGACAGCTCTGTCATTGCGGTCATTGATGGTCTCTCCTCGCCCTCTAACAACATAAGTTTCCTGTCGGAAGTCGTTGAAAAAGACGTAGAAATGTTTATCATCACTCTTGGTCAAACCAATGATACGGTTATACAATGGAAGAGAGCGGTTCCTCAGCTCCTCGAGGACAGTCTGAAGAATGACGACATCGTGAAAACCGGAAGCTTGTTCGAATAAATCCATGCCATTGAGCAATGCATTAGTATCTGGTATTAGGTAATGACCAGCCTGGAAGGTTTTGGTGCCCACAGGGTTCTCTGATAAAACGAACGGGGCAACTTGTATAGACTCAGCAAATGGCCTAAATGAAATGGAAGGCATGCACTTCGCTGCTGACGTACCAACTCCATTTGCGTCTGCTGGGGCATTTGCCAAACACGTTGAACAGAGCCTTGACGAGCACGGAATGTCCCTTCTGAGATATAATTCTCTGACTATCTTCTGAACCTTTCCGCTCTTAGTTGATCTCACAAATACTTTACTTGAGATGCTCGACGCGTATGGATCAGCTAGTGACCGTTTGAGACTCGTCATAGCTGCGACTTGGCTATGCTACTGGACGATTCACAGAGTTCTTGATGAAGTTGTTTGAATAGTATGCGTAGCGTCATTCAAGACATGAAGCCGCCCAATCTTTCTGGCATGGTAAATGATCCAACGGATTGATGATGGGAATTTTCGCAGTGGACAGAAAAGAGCAAGCGCTGCCGAAGAGAGCTGCAGGTTCAGCCCTACATAAATACTTAGTAAATGCAGGGATTTATCGATAGAGTAGAGTGCCGAGACTCTAGAGTGAGCGGCGCTGCCTCTTGCAACAAAAGGAAGACTTACCTTAAGGCACCTCTCCAGCTCAGCGTAGCTTGTCAGTTCTTTTCCTTTTCCTTTTCCTTTGACTCGTACCTTTTCCCTTTTCCCTTTCCTTCCCTTTACTCGGCACTTGCTACGAAATTTTGGCCTTGGGTGACCATGTCACTCGATCCTCCAACTTATCTAAGTTCCCTGCAGAACAACATCCGAGCAAGGCCAATACCATGGGAGGGAGCCGTACGAGCAGGCACCATTACCGACAACGATCTCAAGACAATCAAAGCTGTGGATAAGGTCCGCAAGGAGCAGAGAAAACAGACCGTGGAGAATGATATCGAGTCCTACCAATCTCTCATACTTGGGGGAGACAAAGGCAAAAGTGTACTAGAATCTGCGTCAAAACGAGCAGATGTCATCCAGTATCTGTTGGTTTTGACTGGGGATCTCATCAATGGTATGGCCTCTTGATCTATACACAATACAGGTAGCCCGCGAATGCTCACAGTTGACTTCAGATGCCCCCAGTCTTGCCTCCAAGCTCCTCGAACACCCAGAGCCATACAAACACATCCTGCCTTATCTCTCGCACTCCACGAATCCAGGAGATCCCATCCCTTTACTAGCTTCATCAGTCTTAGCCAGTCTTCTTTCGACAGCACAGATACAGTTCCCAAAGTCAAATTCAAAAATGAACGAAGCACTCACAAAGCTCTACAAATACCTCTCCACGTTAACGACAAGTCAGGAAAGTGGACTACAGGATATTGCCGTACAGGAATACTCCTCTCTCCTGAGATCGAAGAAAGCACGCGAAATATTCTGGAACCAACGTGAAGAAACTGTCAGCCCTCTTGTCGACATCTTACGAGCAGCAGCTGGCGCAGGCAAAGACGGCGACTCCACACTGTTCAACGGAGGCAGTAGCATTCGCAGTGCCACGGAAGCTGGTCTCAGTGGTGGTGTCGGCCTTCAACTCCTTTACCACGTCCTCCTCACCATCTGGCAGCTAAGTTTCGAAGCCTCCCTGGTAGGCAAGGGCCTTGAAAAAGAACAAGAGCTTGTACCTCTCTACACCCAACTCCTCCGCCTTTCCCCTAAAGAGAAAACCACCCGCATCCTCCTCTCTACCCTATTCAACTTATTTTCTGCTCCTTCCAACAAATCCACCCTCCTTCCCATCGCCACAACCGCTCGCCTTCCTGCCCTCCTCTCGAACCTCAAGGGCCGCCATCTAACCGACCCTGACCTCCTCGACGACTTAAAAGCTCTCACAGAAATGCTGGACGACTACACCAGCTCCCAAACAACATTTGACGAATACGCCGCAGAATTATCCACAGGAAAACTACGCTGGAGCCCACCCCATCGGGACGCCGATTTCTGGCGCGAGAATGCAAGAAAGATCTTGGATGATGATGGAGGCGCGCTGCCGAAGACGCTGGCAGAGATCATGGGGAAGAATTGGGACGATGATAAGCAGGTCCTCGCTATTGCCTGCAACGATGTGGGCTGGCTAGTCAAAGAAGCACCGGAGAAGAGGCAGGGGCTGGAGAAGTTGGGTCTCAAGGGCCGAGTGATGGAGTTGATGACAGACAAAGACGAGACTGTTCGATGGGAGAGTCTGAGGGCCGTGGGAGAGTGGATGAGATACAGTTTCGATGACTGACGGGAGGGATACTGGTGCTCTGTGCCAGAGCCATAGTCCGGGCAACTGTTTCCCCGATTTGTACGATTTTGGAGCGCTATTTGGCTCCTGTCAGAAGATAGGAAAGGGAGCACGGCATTGTACAAGATAACCTGATAGTGCATGAGGTACTCTCATCGCATTTGAACTTTCAATCATCATTCAAGCCATAGCTAGGCTCCTAGGCTCCACTAAATGGTCGAAACGTATCAGGGGCCTTCTGCAAAAAGTGACGCAAGATAATCAAAGCAAGCACCGCAAACAAAATGCAGACTCCATTTCCAGTCATTCCCATCTCCATATCCAAATCCCAGCACAAAGTCAAGCTCCGAGAGCGCCTTCCCACACCGCCATCAATAACCCGCCCCACTCTCCTCCTCCTCGCCCCCAACCATCCACCAGCTCCCGCAAAAACAATGCTTCATCTGCGCAACCATGACGCTCGTCATCCTAGTCGGCAGCAAATCCTCCATCACAGCCGTACACCTCGTACACCTTCTCGTCGGCGCGCCCCTCAGTTCAATCTTACGCATGGCATCGAGGGGATGTTCCTTCCTCCATCTCTTGCTCGAATTGTCGTTCGTAAGACCCAGAGACGCAACGTTTGCAAAGTAGAGTTCGGCAACGTTGACTTCTTCTTTCAATGAGACCGCCGTCTTGGTCAGGAGCTCCGTCACGGTTTCCAAAAGGATGTTGGGAACTTCGGCTTTGATGAGCATGTTCTTCTCGATGGTTCCCCGTTCGTTCTCGCTGATGCCCGATTCTTGATAGGCGCTCTTGATGCCGGTTTCCAGCTGCGATAGCAGACGTTCGAGTTGAGAGACGGATACGAGAGATCTGGAGAATACGCCCCCGAGCTCCTGGTACGCTAATCGTAGTGGCGCCTGCGATTGCTGGCCCTTGCAGGCTTGCATGAATGCTTTCAGGGGGTTGCAGTTGTATTTGAGGAAATTGCGGGATGAGGAGACGAGGAGGAGAAGCAGGGCTGGGCTGTTGGTTTCACGGACTACACGGTGTTTAGTTGGGTCTTGAATGGATTGAGGGTGCTGCAGTGGCTCACTCCTTGCGTTGAGTACATCAAGGCCAATTTTTCCTGCTTCATCGCTGTGGTCTTGAAGAAAGTCTCCGAGTACGAAAAGCTCGTCGACGATGTAGCTGATGAGGGTCATCGACCATGATACTAAACCGATCAGGACATGGACAGTCTCTGGTCTGGAATTAGTCTTTCTGCCCCTCTTACTGGAGTTTGATACATACCTGGCTTGCCCAATTCGTTCTCCACGCCCGGTTTTCGACTCATGGTTCCCACGGATACCATGACTACCGATCTTATATTCAAGATTGTCCAAGCCAAAATGGCTGAGAGGGATGGCCGGTGACTCCCTCCGGCATAACCTAGTGCTGCTTGGACACTCAGGCATCGCTGAAGAGTTAAGCCTTGGTTTGACTGAAGCAATGTTTGTAGCTGCGGATCGATAGAATAGTCAACGCGGACACCAATCGTCCGATACAGCTCGCTTAAGAAATGCGACTTGAAGGTATCGGGGTTGAATAGCGTCGGAGGATCTACTGCCTGTACCTGGCTCTGCAAGTATTGGTTTGAGAAAGCTTGCAGTGCCGCAACTACGTCCTCGTTGTTCAAATTGTTAAGAGATGCAACCGATGACTGCATTACGAAAGATTCGACGATCACTTCCAGTCGAGCTATATGTGTCAGTAGGTACTGGAGTCCATTGCTGTGAGACAAACCTTCGTTTAATTGGTCACTTGCATGCTCGTCCTCGAATTGCATAAAGCTCAAAGATGCCAAATGCTGCTCATCGAGATAAATTGCGGCACAAGCGTTAGGAGATAACGCAGTATGCAAACCTACCAATCGTAAGGAGTTGTCATGATTGGGGCACCAGGAATCTAGGTGTAAAATATCGCTTACAGAATCTACTCCCAGGAAAGTAGAGACCAATTTGTGCCATGCTCGAGATTTGGTCATTCTCATCTCGAGGAATCACATTCATGGTGGTAGTCTCTCTGTATTCGATTAAACCCTCACAATACACCATGGCTAGAACGGGCCTGAAGCTCATTTGCTGTATGGAGAGTAGAGCTCTTGGGAGTAAGGTATCAGTTGATCTTTTCATGAGGATCTCAGACTGAAATGACTCGATGAGCAAAGTCCACATTCAACTTTTGAAGCCAATCGACTTACAGGAAGCTCCGCAATCGGTGATGCGGTGATCTTTTTCGAAGACAATGAGTTGAAGCTTGTATGCAATTTTGGCGTTGCAATTTGCAATTCCCATTTGCAAAGTACTGTAGCTTGTACCGCATGAGCTGCAGAATGTTGGAAATGATCAGAGACATAGGAAAACGAAGCTAGGAGGATTGGATGAGTTGGTTCTTTATTGGCAGATCTCGGTCCTGGCGCTGAAAACTCCAGCAGTGACAGTTGACTGCGTGATTGTATACTATCATACTGCGCTGAAGCAGTATCCGGATAATCATCAAGTGGGGTGCAGTGCTTGAGGACTTTGAGATGCTGTAGGCCTATGCTTTGGTGCTCGAAGTCCAAAGTGAGTCGATATACTCGGAGCTCCTTCTCGCTATTGTACGTCGCAAAAAGTAGAGGACTTTCTGAATGTGTAGGTCAGCGATGTCCTACGACATGAGAGGCCACACTTGCCTTTATCTGGGCTCTTGCTATCTGCAATCTTCTCTGGACACATTGTGGCGTGGGTCAGAAGCTCGGATGGACTAGCAATAGTCTCTGATTCGCTTTTGAAGTCTTGCCATCGATTATCTTGACCTTGGTACAACACCCTAATGATTCCGCTTCTTGTCACTGCTACCATAGCAGCCTTCTGTGGGTTGTTCGTTTGCGTGTAAGGATTGCGGGGCCCTAAGAATCTTTGTTGAGATACCGTGAAGTTCCATTGGTCTTGCGTCTTGAGCATGGGCTTGGGGAAATAAGACTGCGCAGCTGTCAACCAAGTCCATAGCATCAACATTGCAATCAGAGGGCATGCATACTGGTCTGTCTAGGTGTAACCATGTCATTCCAATCACAGCGCTTAGATGATCTTCTGGATCAAGGACACAGCGCCTATAAAGACTGAGACGGTTGATAGCAATAAATACGCTGTAAATGGATATCTGGCCGAACGCGTCGACGATTGCTAGTTCGCTACCGTTATGGCTCCAGGATAGATGGACTAAATGGTGTTCAGTGTGTGCAGTAGCGACCCCGTCTATTAAATGCTCTTTGCTCAACCTCCACTGGCCATTAGATGAATCACACATCAGGTTACGTACGACTACACTGCACCCATCGCGAGTGATGTAGGCAATGCAGCCATTTCTCGACCAAGCCAATTTTCTAGCCATTTTTTTAGAAAATACCGTAAAAACAGCGCTGGGATTTCGTGACATACTGGCAGCACCCGCTTTGAGCCAATTCATCCACGCGATGGAGCAGACCCTTGGGGAGAGGTTCAGCAAGTTGCAATGATTGACCATCGCCCACATCTCCAACATCTCCGAACAGATCGTCAAGCTCATCATCCTCCATGATCAAGTCTTTGAGGCCTTCTCATCGACTTTCCAAACCAAAATGTAATGAGTAAAATGAATCAAAATTGCAGTGAACTTCCGAACGCCCCATTGCCGCAATCCCAGCCAAGAAAAAATCTTTATTCAGGCCCAGCCCGAATACCTGCTGACCGCGCTGTTTCAAAATTGGGAGCTGCGCACTCATTCACTGTGAATCAAGCCTATTGACGGCGCCTGCAGAGTCATGAATAGGACAGGTAAGAAGTAAGCACACTTTATCATTGAAACCAAGGTGTGGCCACCTTGTACATTATGGAGGAAGCATTGAAGCAAACTTGTTTTACTATTGTTTGCAGAGAGAATGAATTGTCTGCAGAAGATGATAATTCAAATTCACTATAGGGGTGGATGAAGTAAACAAAGGAGCAGAGGTGTAAACAAAAGTCTGTTGGGGGAGGGGGTTTGCGGCTAAAATAAGGGAAATAAGCGGCGCGATCATGGCTTAGATTCTCAAGATCATTCATCTATCCCCACGTCTCTCTCATTGTTCTTCTCGCATTCACTGCTTACTGCCCATATACTTCCAGGCCATTCCTGACATCTTGCACACCTTCTTCCTTAAACCACCCTTTATTCTGTCACTTTGTTTCCATCATGTCTCAGACCACGGAGCCTTGATCCCAGCGACCGACCAACCGACAGCAATCTAACATCATGGATAGCGACAGTGGCTTGAGCGACCTGTCCTCAGAGCTCAGCTCCGTCAGATCTGTGTCGCCTCCACCTCTCGATTATCCATCTCCACAGTCAACCCAAGAAAACAGCGGGAATATCTCCAGTAGTCAGAACGAATCGCAAAAGCGCCCTCGAGAATCAGACGATCTACCGCCGGCAAAGAAGAGAAAGTCTGTGGAGGCGAAGCCGAGGACGACTGTCCACTTAGATCTGCAATCGTCTTCACCTGTTGCTGATCAAAGCTCCCAATTGGGTCTGTTAATGAAGGTTTTGCGAAAGAGGCGGAAGATCGTGGTGATTGCTGGGGCCGGGATATCTACTGCTGCTGGAGGTGGGTGCTGCGCTTCGCTCCCAACTGCATGTTCATTTGCTAATGAAACTACAGTCCCCGATTTCCGGTCGTCAAATGGCCTATTCAACACTCTTAGGAGCGATAACAAGCTCAAAGCTTCCGGCAAGCATTTATTTGACGCTTCGGTATATCAAACAAACGAAGCCACAGCCTCATTCCACGATATGGTTCGCACACTGTCGCAACTCGTCAGCGACGCCAAACCTACAAGGTTTCATGAGATGCTAGCAACTCTCGCAAGCGAAGGTCGGCTCCTACGTTTATACACGCAAAATGTCGACGGCATAGATACTTCGCTCCCACCTCTGATAACAAAGCTTCCGCTGGAAAATAGAGGGCCATGGCCCCAGACAATTCAATTGCATGGAAGCTTGGAGAAAATGGTGTGCACTAAATGCAACAAGCTTTCACCTTTTGAAGCTGCCTTGTTCAGTGGTCCAAACCCACCACTATGCACTCAGTGTGTAGAAAGTGATCAGATCCGCACTGATGTTGCCGGGAAACGAAGTCATGGCATTGGCAAGCTTCGTCCGAGGATCGTCTTATACAATGAGTCAAACCCGGACGCCGAAGCGATTGGAGCAGTGGTGAAAGCAGATCTATTGAAAAGGCCTGATGCAGTCATTGTAGTAGGCACAAGTATGGAGATTCCAGGTGTCAAGAGAATGGTCCGGGAGATGTGTGGGACTGTGAGGGATAGAAGAGATGGAGTTGCAGTGTGGATCAATCGTGGTCCACCACCGATAGGCAAAGAGTTTGAGGACTGTTGGGATCTTGTTGTCGCTGGCGATTGCGATCAAGTTGCCCAACGGGCGAACATGAGGCGTTGGAACGATGAAGGCAACGACTACAAGGAAATCACGGAATCCGAGGCGGAAAGGGCAAAGGAGAAGATTTCTGGTATCAAAGTACTCGTCAAACCAGCCAAGAGGAGTGTTACTCCGAAGGGGAGTGCCTCGCCCAAACTTGGAATTACTCCTGCCATGATGACCCCAGGAGAAAGTCCCATGTCGAAGGCGACAAAACTTCCCAAGGCCTTCACTATTCCTCCGCTGAAGCTTTCAGATACGAAAGCAAATCCGAAGACAAAGCACCGTCCGAAGGAAGCTGGAAAGAAGAATGGTGTTAGGAATACGTCCATGAGCAAGATGACTGGCTCAAAGATCTCAAAGACATCCGACCATTCGAGAATCAACTTCAAAGTTACCAAGCTCAACAAACCTCCTGCCGATTCCACAAAGCCAGCACCGTTTCCCAATGCCCCTCCTTCACCTAGTAAAGAGAAGACGACGAAGCCGTCAAAACCTCGTCCATCACCTACGAACCAAGAAAAAGCAAAACGGTTGCTTGCTAGCATTAACGAACCCTTTGACGATACGGCGATTCCTATGATGCCCATATCACCCCAATCAGCACGGAATAATGGTCCTGTGAGCCCTTCCCAATCTCTGGCCGAGACCGTCAAGTTCGAGAAAGTCGAAATACCCATGAAGCTCGAGACACCTCACAAGGTCGATGATAAGCTTAAGCGCATGAGCGAAGAGAGGATTTCACCTACTGGAAACGTACCGTCTGGTATGGCTCAGCTACTACATTTTTGATGGGACTAAGACCTGCCCATGTTTTTGGGTATATGGCAAGTGTTATTCACGTATGAACCAGGCGGATTGGCTGTGAACGAGATACCCAAATGTCGATTTGTGGCGTCTGTGGAGTTTGTGCTGGATGTTTCTATTACCGTACGATTGAGAGCACGGTCAGGTCACTAGCTTCTCATCTAGAGATGGCATTGCATTCTTAGGCGTTGCATTTTCTTCTTTCTAGGCTCTTGGACGAGGATCGCGAGGAAAATCATCACTAAAGTATCGACTACGTTTGTATGTAAATACATAGCTTGTCTCTGTACTCGTACATACGTACTTATCATTCTTCCCCAACACAACGCATGTATCCCGGTGATCAATCCGGATCAATGCAAATTATACTTAGCAGGGACAACACTCCCCGCCCAACCTCTCCTACTCCCCCCCATCCCTTCCCTTCTCCTCTTCCTCCAGCATGCCCCTCCTCCCCTCAACCGTAACCCACAAACTCCTCCCCACACCCTCCAATGCTCCCGTCAACCCAGCTCCCACCTCCCCCAATACCCTCACCAATTGACCCCTCAACCCCTCCATCCCCCCCTCAATCCCCCCAACCCACCTCGTCCCCTCATTGTCAAACACACTCCCCTCCACCCTCGCCCCCAGC
>JAEUBB010000240.1:0-11396 GCA_018257885.1 Parmelia sp. 050094
CCCCCATGCTCCCCCACATAATTCGGCCACACCACCTCGTCAAAATACCCCTCGGGATCCTCCCAGAACCCCTCCAGCGTCACGTAGCCGTTCCGCCCTTCGCGCCTCCTCTTCGCGTCCCCGTAGCTCGCCCGAAGCAGGATCTTCACGTCAAAGAGATCCCGCAAGCTGCCCGGGACGCTCCGGCCGAATAGTAGGAACCCCTCCACGATAACAAGCTGCCTTCCCCTCATCATCCCTTCCCCACGCACCTCCCTCTCCACCCTCTCAATCACACTACCGGGTATCCCCTTCAGAGCCCCATGCACGCCGTCCCCCTCGAAATTCCCCTGCCGCGCCAACTCCAATTCCCCCGGCGCCTCCCCGCCGCCCTTGAGCGCCCTCAGCACGCGTTCTAAACTGTCCAGGTCGAGGCTGGCCGCGCAGTCCCAGTCCTGGAGGCCGGAGGCCGTGAGGGGGATCTGGGAGTCTGGTTTGTAGAAGTCGTCGGCGTGGAGGAGGAGGGAGTGCGGGGGCGGGAGGATGGCGTGGAGGGCGGTGGCGAGGGTGGTTTTGCCGGAGGAGGTGGGGCCGGAGAGGGCGAGGAGGAGGGGTGGAGGGGTGAGAGTGGGAGGCGATGGGTTGGTGGAGGTGGGCATGGTGGGCACGCACTGGGTGGGCGGAAAGGAGGGTGGTGGGGGGTGGATTGTGGGGGGGTCAATTGTGGGGATCACGCAAAAATGAGCTGGATCACGAGATGTCGTGGATCATGGTGGTGAAGGGTCAAGTTGCATGTTTACAAGTGGGTCTTCCCGTAATGCATATATGTACTCTGGATCGGAGTCCTCTTAGTCTGACTCTTAGCCTGTTGTAGCAGCCTGTTTTAGCAGCCTAATGGAAAGCATTGAATACTGGTCTAGCGGGACTTTGTTATTAACCATGTAGCTAGAACGAGCATCCTAGCTGTTTGCTGCTCTCGACTTGCAAAGCCCACTATCAATCTGTACATTCTTGTAGAGCTGGTAACATCTTCGTCCGCCATATGAAGAGAAGAATAGTCTTGGCTCATCAGTCGTTGCTTGCAAAGTGCAAGCAAGCATCTTTTCTGAACCCACAACGCTCGCTAATATTTAACCTGAAGTTCTCAGCACCCAATTCTTCGGGGGTGACTGAAAGAGTCATAGAGTACAAGAAGGGATCATGGTGTTGTTGAAAGGGGTTCGGTCCCGAAAGATACGGCGGAGCCGAATCAAGGACGGCAAAGACCGCTACTCGGGGGCAGAGCCTTCACTCCTCCTCACTCTCGGAGCTTTCGGATTCTGCACTGCTCTCCTGGCCTGCCACTGGGTCGTCATCTGCATCAAAGAGTAAGCTGGGAATCCCGTATAGCCTCCAAACATAGTAACCTACAAGTCGGAGCAGGGCCTCCTTTCTGGAATGCAGACAGACCACTCTGCACCTGTGCGATCCTAGCCTCTTGCTCAGTCTTGCTCATGGGCTTGTTCTTTTTCCGTGTCGGTGCTGCGCTAGATGCCGCCGGAGCTGGTCGAGCGGGAGCGTCATCGGAATGCGGGGCATGCTTGCGTACAAAGACAAGGAGCTTGTGGAGAACTTCATCAGATAGCTCATCGATATCGAGCTCAAGCTCATCGTCCTGCACACCCTGCTTTTGAAACAGATTAGTGTCTACTTCGTTCTTTAAGATGACTTTTGCTTGGCAGGTACTGAGAGAATTCTCACTAGTTGAGTCTTACCTGTAGATTTGGCATGTTGTCCCGAATGATCCTGAGCGCAGTTGCCATTTTGGTCTCTGACAAGCTATTGATGCGGTTCGAAATGTCTTGCTTCTGCTCGTAGGTGACATATGGCGTCTTCTCTTTTTTGGCTGGCTTTGACGCTGCTTTTTTCTCGGCTTTGGCGGGCGCAGCAGTTTTCTTCGTATCTTTGCGGACAGGCTTGGCCCCTTTTGTGGCTTTCTTGCTAGACACTGGAGGCGACTTCTTCTTCTGTGTGATCAGTTCGACTTGCCTCGACATCGCCGCAATTTGCTGCTGTAGTTTCGAAAGCTGAGTCTGCTCTTCCTCCTCTTCGTCGTCGTCGTCCTCTTCTTCATCGCTGTCTTCAGGCTCAGAGCTACCAGGGGACTGCGGACCAGAGCCAGGCGTGTTTGCATCAATCCAGTCCCGCTTCTTGGTCCATTCACCATCAAAGACAGCTTCAAACTGATGGCCAGTATGATTGATGGGATCACTTTGGGGGTTAAAGCGGTAGCAATTTTGGAACACCTGACGGGCGTCGGCCTCGAATTCCTTGGCATTTTCATACTCGCCGTGATCAAGCTTCGTTTTCATGGTACCGAAATCCATGGGCTTCTTGATGATGCTATGATACGTCGGAATGTTCAACGCAACCGGGTCGACTGCAGTCATGAATGGCCATGAGACGTGGTTGTATTTTGGTTTCGAGAGCTCGCTCAACACCTTTTCACAGAATTTCAGTTCCCATTGATACTTCTTCTTTTTCGGCTTCTGGTTTGCGTAAGGTAGATCCCGTGGTGCGGGTGGATGGATCTCGCGTTTCGGCCGCCCATCTCCCAAAGTTGAATCTCGTCGAATCAGAGGTACGCCTTGGGGATTCAAAGCAAAGGTTTGTGGAGAGCTTGCGGAGACAGGTGACCGTGCAGGGCCCGGCAATGAAGATCGTGACTCTCGTCGAGGGGGTGCCGCCGCCTTAGCTGTTGGCGGAACGATCGGCTTCTTTTTTCTGTCGGCCGGACTTGGCTCCGTGACATCAGGTCCTGGTATCTTTGACATGTTTTTGTCGAACGAGGCTTTCATCTCGTATGCGGCCTTCGTAAAAGTGCTTTCACGGCCATTGAAAGTTTCGCAATTCTGTACTATCTGATTGAAGTCTGCTGTGAATGCGTCAACAGTAGGATACTTGCTCTCTTTCAGATTCTCTTCCAGAGTCCTCAAGTCCATGGGCTTTGTGATGATGCTAGGGTAGCTTGGGATTTTTAATGTCACGTAGTCAACAGGCTGTCTGAAAGCGGTAGAGGACTGAATGCGCTTGACGTTTTGGATAGTCCTCATACAGTGCTTGTGCTGCAACTGCGTCATTGGAGGTGCTGATATCTGAGGCGATCCTGTATGCGTCCCATTGACTTGGGTGTTGATCGCTGGCCGCTCGGGAACCTTGAAATCCGCCGTAGTATCCTCTTCAGTCTTTGAGCGCTTCGCCGCTGGCCCATCCTCTACGTCGTCATCCTCCCGCTCTCTAGCCACTTTCGCAGTGGAAGATGGCGCATCCTGCATAACCTGATCCTTTGGTAAATTCTCCGTCTCCGTTAAAAGTGATGACGTCTCGGCCGGAAGAGCTGGTGACGGAGCCGGATCTACGGGTGCTTCAGTAGAGGCACCTTCGGGTACAGGGACTGGTGGATGGTGCGGAATGTCTGTGGTGGGTATTGAGCTAGGTTCGTTTGAAGGCTGCGGAGTAGAAGCACTGTCCTCGCTGCGCGAGGAAGTTACTACGGGCTCTAGAGACATGCTATCGGTCTGAGGCTGTTGAGAGATGACAGGCGCAGCAGATTCCGTCTGTAGTTGTAATTCTTGAGTCGCTGGTATTGGATCTGATGCGCCTGATGCCAATCCGTTGGCTAATTCGGGATCGCTAATAAGGTCTTGCTGACCTTTCTGCTCCTTGATCTCGGCAGTCTGCTCCTGCCTCACTGGTTGAGTTTCTTCACGAAGATCAGAAGTCGGCTGCTGGACAAGGGCAAGTGAGGTGTCAAATGAGGTGGCGTCTTGCTTTATCGATGAGGAATTGACAACATCATCGGGCACAGACTGACTCGATGAGACCGGTAAGCTGTCGCCAGTCTCAACAGAGTCAGGCAGACTTGAATTTGGCTCAAGGGATGTTTGAGTGTCGTTTAAAAGAATGTCTGCGTGATGAACGCCATTTGTCATAGATGGCTCAAAATCTTGCGCGGTTAGATGCGCGTTCGCGTCGTGGGCTGAAGTATTCAAGGAGGCAGAGGAGTTCAGTGAGGAGTCTTTGAGAGGATGACCATTTGGTAATCTATCAACACAAGGGTGATCAGCAGCTTAGCGAAAGAAACCCCCATGCGATTTGGCGAGTTCACTCACTCATGCGCTTGTGCTCCGAAATCCATCTGGTCCTGCTCATGACCGAACTTGCCATCGAAAGCGCCGCGCTCCGGCTCGGACAAGGCCATGGACTTTTTATGATTTTGGAAAAGCAGTTGCGATGGGTGATGGAGTCACCCAAGAGTAGCAAGAGTAGTGGCCTTGAAGGAATGGAAACGACGGAGGTGTTAGGTAGAAAGAGGAGAGTACGGGCGTGTTTGAAGGTTGAATTTCAAGTGCTGGTTTTGAGACCGCGATCAAATTATTGTATTGTTCTAGGTCCTTTCAATCTTCACGACACCCTCCCCCAAAAAGCTGAATAAGCAATTGAAATGGATATGAAGCGCAAGCCTTGGAACAACTATTGGGTCGAGTCGCGACAGCTCGAGTCTTTTTTTTTTTCTTTTTTCTTGACAGCTCGAGGTCTTGGCGTTGTTGTTGTTGTATACCCTCAAAATTTGCCGAGTATGTTGAGGTAATAATTAGTTTGAGGCGCGCAAAGCCACTCGACTCCTCCAAGCGAGCGCGTTCTTCGAGGGACCTTAAATAGGGCTGTGGCTGTGGCTGAGAGAGGGGGGGTGGGTGTGTGTGAAAAGTTATGCAGGTCACGAGACCTTTAATGCTTTGATCATTGATGAATTATTAAGGTAAGGTAAAGTATTGAAGTAAGGTATTGAATAAATAACAAAGGTCGGAGGTAGGAGGGACAAGGGCGGGCGGCCGAGGCTGTTAAGTAGTATGATGATTGATGACTGGCAACGTTTCCAAGTCGGAAGTCGAGGAAATTCTATTCCTGAGATCTTACGGAGTTAAGTGCGCTTTTGTAGGAGAACAGCTAACGCACTTGCTCCAATCCAGTTTAGCCTGACAGGGATCATCCTGAACCTTGTGTGTTTACAATTCCCTTCCCCCCTATCTGCCTCGCGTTCCCCTTTACCCTTTACCACGTCCACAGTCCACACTCCACACTCCACACTTCTCCATGTCGCCGGCCTCATCTCTCGTCGGGCAATAATAGTAATCACCTCTCTTCCGCCAAATCATCCACATGGACTACACCGTATCGGACCGTGGGAAAGACACGTTGTCTTTTTTGCCTCATATCCAGGGCACTCACGGCCCGGTTCCTCCGTGCAGGCCCCGCATTTTGACTCATACATTTCATCTCTGTGGCCAAAGCAGCAAGCCGTGTGTAGCCTTATCACGTCAGTAAAGCGTGACTGGATACCGATACCAATAATCATTCATCGACCTTGTTGGATGCGTGCAGAGTTGAGGCTGTCCATGATAATAATGACACATCTGTCGCGCGTTTTTCCATCCTCATAAAGTAGCTAGCAGTGGCGGGCTCGCGTACCCGCAGTGGCTGAGAACAGGCAACAACGAGCAGATAACATCCCGCTTCGAGGGTATTAAAAGCAACACTGTAGAGTTGTAGACTTACAGCCAACAGTCACCCGACATGTATTGATGCTCAGTTTCGAACATTTGTGGGGTACTTGACGTTGACGCTCCCGAGATTATGCAGGCCGATGGCCAAGTCATGACGGAGGGCTCTCGGTAAGGACGAGGCGCTGGACATGCCCATTTGAGATCATTGTTGACGAATGAAAGACGCACAGTCAAATCTATCACGTGCGTCTTCAAGAATTGGAGAGGTCAGTCATGCGGTAGAGGGTAGAGGGTAGAGGAGAGAGGAGAGATGAGAGAGGAGAGAGCTGCGACAGATAGCCGCTTTGGTTGACCGATGGATCCTTGGCTAAGTGGCTTGGCAGCATAGATCGCTTCGCTTATGATGCTTACCTTGGCGCCAAGAAACTATCTCGGACTGGGATCCCAAGCAGACTCGAAGACAGAAATCCGCCCCGACCTCACCCCCGATCCGGCGTCGGGTGGTCGTCGTGCGGATCCTGGGTGACTATTTCGTTGAACAGCTGTCTCATGTAACACTGTAGGATTTGCTGACCATTCCACCGTGGAATCGACCCAGACTATATACTACCTGCGTCGCATATAAGGTAAGGTGTAAGGTATCTAAGTACAGGAAGCTGCTCGCGAGCGCGGAACGAGCCCGCTACCAAGCCGATTCTAATCAAGACAACATAGCCGAAATATCACTCTCACCTCACTCCTTTATAGCTTGCCTACGACTCGTACAAAGCGTATGAATCTATATAGCCGGTTGTTGTACATCCCCTTCACCGAGCATAACTCTATCACCCCGCGCCGTAAACTCGTAGATTTCGTACACAAAACTTAAACGAGGATAGAAGAGTCTAAAGTCGTTGAGACCTTGCAGCACAGTCGTGAATATTCTGTAGGTCAGAGCTTCTTCTTGCTCCTTATCTATTACGACACCGGGGTCAGTCTTCACTCTCTCTAGACAGGGGCATTCCACAATGTATAGACGCGAAAAAAGACATGCTTGAGGGGTAATCGTGATTTCAGATCGGGGGATGCAGAGTGCGCACAAACTCACCACCTTGCCTTGGCAGAAGCGTGAGGACACAGCGCCCTGTTTGCCATTTGTACCATACTTCCCTCATTCTTTCGAACTGCTTTCTGCGGTCGCTGCAATCCTTCCGGGCTTGCTGGAAGACGAGGTCCATTTCGGTCTCATTGCGAGTAGGATAGAGCTGAAAGGTATCGAATTTCAACTGCACAGCCGGGTGCGTATAGGGTATACCGTAGAAAAATACTCCGCCAGGTGGCTGCGGGCCTGGTGGGAAGCTGGGATACTTTAAGTTTTGTCGCTCGGGAGATTCGGTAGACACTTACGGTGGGTCACCGGACACAGGCAATGTAATGTAAGGAAGTGATGCGTTTTGATGTGCAGTAAAGGGAGCGTTCACATTCATAAGGTTGAGCGGTGAGCCGCGAGGAGGAGCCGCGTCTGTGGATATCAAAAAGATAGATAGAAGCGCACAATAGATGACAACAGGCAAAGACCTGTCCATGGTTGTAAAAATGGCAAAGAGGAGAATGTGAACAGTCATTGAGGACATTCGATCCTGCTCTTTATTTATGACCGCGATCTCTCTGCGGGGCGCGGAAGCGTGTATAACATATCGATGCGCTACAAGCGCTCATCCCTTGATGCTATCCTCTGGCTGGTGAGTTCCATGCTTATAGCCATTGGCTTCGGCTCTCTCCAGGAGTTTTTCCACCGGTACTTCTTTCCAGCCCATGTTTGTATAGAATCGAGGGGAAAGTCGAGAATTGATGTGGTGATAGTCATCGTCTGGTCAGAAGAGCCAGAATGGGCGGCGCTTCCCACTATATCCCATCAGGGCATTGATCTCCGAGACCACCTGAATGAGGCTTTACGAGCGAGAAAGCGCGAAGAGGGCGCGCATGCTTTTCTGGATGGTTGGTAGTTCGGGGTTGGGGTGAGTGGAAGGATGAAAGGTGAGCGTGCCCTGGTGGGGATGCTGCATCACCCCTGTCAGCCAACCCGCAGCCTAAAAGCGGCATCCTCGGGTGAGCACCACACTGACCTAGCTGGGGGCAGATTTTTTTCCTCTTCACACGCCAAGCCGAGATTATGGAAAAGAGCAGCTCATGTTCGAGGTGAACTGTCCAAGCGCCATCACTACATCTGCTGTCGACCACCATCGAAAAAGAAAAAGAAAAAGAAAAAGAAAAAGAAAAAGAAAAAATGGGAAACAAGAAAACTCCCAAGGCTGTAGCCTCAAATGTCTCCTCCGTCGCAAATCCTACCGCATCTTCCAATACACGGACCCCCAGCAATTCCTCCATACTCCGATCTTCCTTTGCTCCCTCTCACTTCCAACTCCCTCTATTCGCTTCCGTCATTCAAGGTCTCGATGCCCAGCATCTCCACATACACGACACCAACACCGGTCGATTACGTTGCGAGCACACAATCAACCCAAAAGCATCCATAACCTGCTTAGATTGGGGCTATTATGGCGAGAACCACCGAGACCGGCACCACCAAGAATCCATAAAGAAGCGGAAACGCAGTGATCTAGTCAACGGCGATGTACCAAAGAGGAACGTCGTGGTGGCATTGGGAACGAGCGACTCAGAGGTGCACATGTTCTCGCCCACAGAGGCGAAAGTCGTGGGGTCTTTGAGGGAGGCTCACACACAGGGCATCAGAGATTTCAAATTTGCTGATGACGGCATACACGCGGAAGGGTGGAGCATAGGCGGAGACGGGAGGCTTGTGCAGTGGGACTTAAGGAAGAATGCAGTACTGAGGTTCAAAAGTCCCAGCTCTTTATATCATGGGCCAAACTGACAGTTCAAAAGAAACGTCACCTTGCCAGATGGACCTGCCAATACTCTGCGACCCTTGCGATCCTCTGTAATATGTGCTTCACACCACGCCTATATCCTAAATCCTGAATCAAAAGAGCCGCCGATACTCTTCAATGCCTCCACCAACGCTGTCCATAGTATAATAGATTCCACGCCGAGGCCTTCGACGGGCGTTACATTCTTGACTGCTGCGGAAAGTGACCACTTTATCAGTGTCTTTCACGAGGACTCTCCTATACTGATTGGCTCATTGCGTACCGAGAATGAAATCCTATCTCTCGGCCTCTACTCTAAAATAGGTTCTTTGACCAAGGCCGAAAAGGCCAGTGATCTTTCGGCTCGAATGACGCAACCACAAGAGGCACTTGCTGCTCTCAACAAAGATGGAGTGCTTGAGATCTTCCCTGAACCTTTCGATTTTGGTAGTGCTTTGTCAAGCAAAGAGTCGGGAAATTTAAAAGCTAGGATGAAGCAAAGGACCCGAAAAGCGGCTGCCCAAATCAGAATCAGAAGGCCTGACAAATCCTCGAGTATGGTGCCACTGCTCAATGCTTCGTTTCAAGGGAACGACATTTCTTTGGCATGGGCGGAGGGAAGCCTCAGTCTCCAATTTGATACCGTACATTGGCGAGACGAGGCTACTGGGAATATCATATTGGGCGAAGTGACGGACATTGTCAAGGCGAAGAACGGCGCTGGAGTTGGAGCTGAGGTCATGAATGGGGTCAAGGATATGGGGAAGAGTCATGTTGACGAATCCCGTACACTCGTCGTAAATGGTGGGGGCACGGGGGATGTGATTATGAGGGATGATCCGCCAGAAATCATCAATATATCAAGTGGAGAAGAGGAAAGTGAGTTCGAAGAAGATGGTGGTCTAGCCCAAACAGACGAGCGCAGTACCCGGGAAGGAGGGAAAAGATCAGGATC
Organism: Parmelia sp. 050094; assembly: GCA_018257885.1. Taxonomy (NCBI): domain Eukaryota; kingdom Fungi; phylum Ascomycota; class Lecanoromycetes; order Lecanorales; family Parmeliaceae; genus Parmelia; species Parmelia sp. 050094. The sequence continues at coordinate 9,348 of JAEUBB010000240.1, forward strand.
CGATGCTGATGTTGAGATGGAGAATGAGGAAGCCGGTGAAGTGGGCGCCCAAGAAGTCCTTGAGACTAATGCTGCGCCTGGACAGGATGAAGAAATAGGAGAGCCGTCTTTTGGAGATCTCATCCGAGCCAATGCTCCAGAAGCTGTCGACGTCCAAGCTAGCTTCATAGACCCAAATGCGCAAAGTCTAGTGCCGGCAAGCGATCCAAGTCTACAGCAGCTTCCTTCTGGAATGTCACTTGGTACAGTTTTGACACAATCTCTTCGGACAAACGACACCAATCTTCTCGAGACTTGTCTCCATGTCAAAGATCTTGCGACGGTCCGTGCCACCATCGAACGCCTAGATTCATCATTCGCCACAGTGCTACTACAACGACTAGCAGAGCGTCTCCATAGCCGACCAGGTCGAGCTGGAAGTCTCATGGTCTGGATACAGTGGACCCTCGTCGCTCACGGAGGTTATCTTGCCGGGCAGCCGGAGGTGATGAAAAAGCTCGCATCACTCCATCGGGTTGTCAAAGACCGCGCAAACAGCTTGCAATCGTTGCTTTCACTGAAGGGCAAATTGGATATGCTCGAGGCACAAATGAACTTGAGGAAGAGCATGCAACTCCGGTCAAGGGTGGCCAATACTATCGATGAGGACGATGAGGAAGGCGTGATTTACGTGGAAGGGCAGGAGGAATCGAGCTCGGAAGGGGAAGGACAGGACCGGAGCAAGGAAAGCGCAAGGCATTCACTCCAGTCGAAAGCCGGAGCGAAGACTAGGGACGTGGCCGATAAGGCAGATTCTGATACGAGTGGCAGTGACGCAGACAGTGATGAGAAGGATAGCGGAGACGAGATTTCTGTAACTTTGAACGGCATTGCTAATGCCGAGGACGAAGACAGCGAGAGCGAAGAAGAGGGACTTTTTGATGAGGAGGCCTCGTCGACAGACAACGACTCAGTTGACGAAGCATCGGAGGGCGACGTTGACCACGACTCCATCGATACTGACTCGAGCGATGCGGATACCTCTCCACCGCCCAAAAGGCCAGCAAAGTCGAACCTAAGCAATGGTGTTGGTCCCAAGAAGCCATAACTCATTAGCCCACAACAACTATGACAGAGCAAGGACTTGACATCCTGACACTCTCCACACCTTCGATATACGGAGCAGACGAATCGGCTCTGCTATGAAGAATCTAAGTTTCTTTCTATCTTTTCACTATTGGGCCATTTATTGGCTAGCATGCAACTGCAGCGGGGCAAGAAGAAGCATTGAATAGGCCGAGTCGAGGTGAAATCTTGACTGTATTCTATGCATGATGACACGAGTGCATGGGTCAGGCGTACTGTGGATTGCCCTTGGCGAGAGGCATGCATGATATCCCCGGAGTTTTTTGTTGTATTTCACTCGGGCGGCTCACGGCTCAAAAGCATGGAGATGGCGGGAGATTTCGAGACGCATATACAGATGGCTGTCTAAGCCATTCGAGGAGAAGTAAAGAACGAAATGTGCACACAGAGATTGAATGTCCTTTGCAACGCTCCCATATCCGATAGCTATGCGATTAGAACGAAGCACCATATGAAAATCACCCACACCTTTCGTCCCACCCTCTCGGACCATCAACAACCCCCTAACTCGCCCTCCTCCCCAGCCTATCCCCCCTCTCCTCCCACCCCCTCACCCACTCCCCAATCTCGAACCCGACCCTCCTCAACGCCCCCTCCGCGACGCCCCCCTCCCTCTCCCCCCTCACAATCACCGCCCGCGACTCCTCCAACTTGACCTCCACCCCGCCGACCGCACCCCCTGTCCCTGCGTCCCCCGCCTTGGCCCCCTTGTCCCGCGGCGATGCATCCTGGCCCACGGGCGCCTGCACCGCGACCGTCACGTCCGCGCCCACGACGTTCCGCCACAACGTTGCGCCCCACTGCCAGTGGTCCGTGGGGCTGTAGGCGTCGTGGATGTCGACGTGGCTGGCGAACCAGTCGGCCCAGGTCACTTGCCAGCCGGGCACGATGGCGATGGGCATGGTGGGGGTTGGTGGGGCAGGG